>JAQGDQ010000260.1:179797-289797 GCA_030141605.1 Tubiluchus corallicola
GAAAAATTTTCTAGACACATGGCAGCTGTCAGCGTATGCCGTACCGCAGTTAAATAAGGCTTGAGTGTAGCAGCCTAAAAGAAAATTTGAAAAACGGAATTTAAAACTTACTTACCACAAAGATTAAGTAATAAAAATGCTTAACAATTATAAGAATAATGCAAAACATTAAAATTATAAGCTAGCCCAGAATTAGTTAATTGGCTAGACACCAGCTAGTCACATTTTATTAAGAAAATGCTATTTTTTATTAATTCAGTAATAATGCACATCATTTAGTAGATTACTCTAGTCTGATATATAACTATTTCGCAGACTTCAGGCACAAAAAAATAATAGGTTTCACAAATACCATGCTTCCTGCTTTATTTAGCTGCAATACCAACTGGAAATGGGATGGGATCATGCGGCGCGCATGCTGCCATCTATCCTGAAATCAAACAAATATATTTTTAAATAATACTTTATGTTTAAGTGTATAAAAACAACTGATTTAATTACTAAAAAATTGTAAATCAAATTTACTTGGTCAATATGAGTTTACTATAGATACTCCAGTAAAATACAGATTTTTATTAATCTTTACTTGGGAAGTGGCCAAAGATATGTGACGTCACGAAGTTGTGCACATAGTATTTACGTTCAGGAACTTATGCATTAACAATAACTATGGCGTCCACCGATGAAAAGTTTAATTTGCATTCCAAAAACATTGGTGATAAATCTAGTGTAGTGGACGATTTTATGTACGGCTCTAATGTAGCACAGTCACATGTCTATATACGATTAGGTAGATTACAGGTTTCTTTTGAAATACTTGCAGAATTTCTTTTTGGAACTGTGAATTTACATATTCATGGCACAACTTAAGTAATACTTTCATAATAATTTTGGCTTCTTAAAGCATGACTATCGTGAAGCCCTCAATCTCTCCTTAAAAAGGTTTAAATTCGGTGCACTAACCACTCTTTCTGGCAAACTATTCCATTTGTTTACTGCGCGGTGTGAAAAAATGAACTTTTAGTTTTACAATTAGTTCTTGCGTACAGTTTATACAAATTACAATTTCTTAGAATGACCCCCAGTGGACAGCAGAAGTGCAGCCTTAAATAGTGTATCACAACTAACACGGTTGTCTCCAATTTTGTACTTGAATACTTCATACAAGTCAGCTGTTTCTCTTCTCTGTTGGAGAGAACAAATCTCAGGACGCAAATCAGCTGCATGACATAATCGCAAGCACCTATCTTGAACTTTCTGCAATCTCTTGAAGTCAAATTGTAACGATTGTGACCATACTACACTAGAATATTCTAATAATGGTTGCACATAAGCTTTGTAGAGAACACCTGCTTAGGATTCCGGTTAACAAAACATCTTTTAATCAATCCAGTTATCTGATTTGCCTTCTTGCAAATGTTGGTGATATGTGCAGCAGGCTTCAGATCATTAGATATAATTACACCTAGGTCTTTATGTTCTGAAACGTGTGTTAACTCACTGCCAAACAAATAATAATGTGATGAAACTTGAGCTTTAAGTTGCAACACTACACACTTATCTGCGTTAAACTGTAATAACCATTTATCAGACCAAGATTCCAGATGAAGTAAATCTTGTTGTAAATGTACTGAATCTTCTATTGTCAGAACTCGGCGATAGATTTTTGTGTCATCAGCAAACATAGTAATTTGAAGTAACTGAATCTGGCAAATCATTGGCGAAGGATAGGAATAAAACGGGACCCAGTATAGACCCTTGCGGAACACCACTAGAAACAGAGCACCACATAGAAGATGTTCCATTGATCTAGTAGAATAAGTAGGGTATTTTCAAATATTTCAAACCTGTGGGAGGGCAGATCCAGGAATAGAACAGTACACAGATTGCAGGTAGCACTAAGCTACGTCTCTCTGGCTACTGCTAGTAAATAAAATAAAATGCTAGTAAAATATAAGGGAGAGTGGTTGAACAAAATATACCCAAATTAAGAACATTTAAACGATTTAAACTCATAATTTTGCACAGAGTATTATATGAATCTATCTATGACAAGAGCTCAGAAATTGTTGTCACAGTTTAGTTGTGGCATTTTACCACTGCGCAAAGAAACTGACATGTTTCAGCAAATTGACTTGAGCCATAGAATTTGTACTTTTTGTAATATGAATGTAGTAGAATGTGAAAAACATTTTGTAACAAAATATCCCCGTTATAATAATTATAGATTTGTATGTTAAATGTTTTATAAAAAAAGACTTTCCCAGTTTGAATAATCAGCGGAAATTAATTATTATAGTGACAGGCAATAAAATAATTAGAGAAGCATCAAAACTTATGGAAAAAAGTTATGGGAAAAGACAAAAAGAGTAATCATCATCTTCTTAAATTTTAAATAATCGAATAGTATTCTTGGTATTAAATGTTGGTTAATTGAATGCTGTATACATCAAAAATTAATTAATGTTCACTAATGCTAATTACATAGTTTCACGCCAACCAGTTTTCTTTGTGATAATAATGTATGTGTAGTTATTGTAATAGTGACTTGTAGGCCTAAGTGGCTGGATATCAAGTTCTTACTGATGTAAATGAAAATGCGTCACTAAATGAACTACCTCTATTACTATACTACGACTACTACTGTATTATGCAATCTGATACCTTCAACGAACATTTTGCATAGTGGTAAAGCAAGTCTGAATCTTGAGTACTCTAGTTATATCTATTTGTAGATACTAAAACTACTTATGCATGACCAATTTAAAAGAGTTATATAAGCACTAACATTTAATTTTAAGCAACCTAAGCTGCCCAGGCTAAACTTTATGAATATAATAATTAACACGGTTTACTAACTATGAACTTTAATGCATACACTTTTGTTTTGTACAGCTGTATCTGTCAACTTCGTGCTGTACGTGTATAACGTAGGCAGGTATATTAAACTTTTAGGTTATAGAACAATACCATGTTTCAAATTTGAAAAAATACAAAGCTAGCTACCTTGGAAAAGACAGCACGCTTTTTATTAATTGTTAAAGAGTTCAGTTTTTCGTGAGATCTTCCACATGTTTGATCAATAGGCAACTTTTGCCTGTCCCTTTTGTCTAAATAAGAATAATCTAATCATGTATATACACACATTTACAGTATACTTGGTACATTTAACGACTTAAGTATTTCTGCACACGCATTTACTGTGGTGTTTGTGAGTAAAGTTATGAAAGCTGTGGAGTAGCCAGCTAGTTAAACGGTAGATTGGCCATTGTGAGGTGGACTTCTGCTGGTTGGCTGACATTTTTACGGTTTCTGTTAGAGTCTGAAACTTTACCGAAACTCATACAAAATACCTTTTGCTTTCCGAGCGTCTGTGCTATCCATTACATTACAAAAGCACTCAGATTTTCAGACTGAGATATTTTCAATACAAGATTATGACAGCCCACACAATATCAAGATCTATGGTACGAGAATGTATAATAGACATAGTAGTTCATGACATAATTAAAAGCAAAATCGGACTCAATGTTAAACTGTAAGCGAAAACTGAAAGGAAACATACTATTTTTTTAAAAATGACTTGCGTGAAAAATTAGTACCACACAAACACAATTTCAAGTTTGCACCATTCTTCGCTGTTTCAAGCATTTCGCCATTCCCTAGTTAGATGGGCACTGAAATCATACAATTAATATTTTTGCAACTGTTTCAGGTTTCTTGAGGAAAGTTTATGGCATCCTGAGTGCACAGCTATTATGTACAACATTAGTGTCTGCAGCATTTCTTCTTACTCCTTCCATAAAAACTTTTGTGCAGGAAAAGTAAGTATACAATACATACAATAGTAAAAGTTATTAGCACTCATGATTAAATCTTCATTAAATACACCGGCGATGACAATGTATGCTATGAGCAGCTTTTGTTTGTTGAACTTACATGAGTGCTATGAATAATCAAATTGGTTTAGTTGACAATCATAGGAAAATATACGTAGTAGATTATTGACTGACAGTTATACATTATTCATACAAGTATATGTGGGTAGATTGTACATTGAAGTGGGTCCTTATCATAAACCAAATATAAAAAAATTGGCACGTCATTGTGTTTGACTAGTTAATTAGCTGTATAAAAACATGATGGCAGTGCTTAAATTTTTTTGTTGAGATAGGCCGGGACATTAATGATAAGTTAATGATAACAGTTAATGAGTGTACATGTTATTTTAATATACCAAGCTAAAGACGTTTATTGCAGGTGTAGCAACTATATCAGGCTGCTTTTTTCACCATTGCAGTTCTTAATGATTTTTGTCACTTTCCTATCTTTTACAGCAATTGGCTACTCATGGTGGCTTTCATCCTGTGCATCGGTCTTCTGATCGGTATGTTTGTAAAGAGAATGGAGACGCCAACAAACTACTATCTACTGGCAGCTTTTGTATGTACAGTATTAGTATATTTTCCTTTCTGTTAATTGAATATGAAGTGCAGTTAATAAATGAACCAATTTCCAATGAAAACTTGCACTGTTTTTAAAAAAAAATTCACAGATTTTACAATAAACATTAAAACATTCACCATCAAGAGGTGCAGATAAAGAATGGCAAAGACTGGCGTCAAGGTGGTTTTAAGATAAACGCAAGTCTCAAGAGACCTATCTTTGTCCAAACAGACTAAATTACATAAAAACTGTGTCTGTATTTACAGTGGTAGTTCTTTAAATTAATTTTTTAAGAGTTTGATTGAAAATTTTGAGGGAGATATGCCTCAGGAAAAAAAATCTTGCTGGCCTTGAGATCATCTCTGTGCCATTTTTTTTCCTCTCTTAGTTTTGATGTGAATTTTCAGTGTGTGTATTGATTTAGTATTGATCGAAGATTGCATACCAGTTGGTTTTTCTTACACATTGGCTTTCAAGCAGCTGACCTATTGCAAAATGAGAACTAAAATGTTTCATTGCTGCTTAAGCATTCTAGGAAAAAGTAGTTTTTGGTCTTAAATTTGAAAATCGTGGTTTTAAGATAGTTTTGGTCGTAAAATTGAAGGTGTTGAAATGTGATTTTGACCACAAATTGACTAATTCATGGTTTTGGCTTTAGCTTCTCTACCTTGGCTGTGAGCATAGCTCTAGAATAATCCATTCATCATTGTTTTTATTATGGATACAACTGTGAACATGGGTAATAATCTTCGTTTGAGCATCATAATGCCCTATTTGTTGGTTTTACTAATGTTTTTTTTAATTACAGACTCTGGTTGAATCATACACCATTGGAACAGTTGGTAAGTGCATTAGGCTTTAATGTATATTGATAAGTGAACTGATTAACTGAGTACTGATTAACGTGACTGATTGACTTCCCGGATGAGTGACTGCGTGGTGAATGGAGGGAACAGACTGACTGATTGGTTTATTGTAACAACTTGATTTAACAAAGCTCACCTTCAAAGTCTTAAATGCTAACAATGATATGTTTGATAATAATTTCCATTAACTAATACTGATTATTCTTTAGAAAATACTAGAGGAAGCTTAGTACTTAGCTAATAATATCCAGAAAATAATACTTAGAGTTTTGTAACGTGTTCCGTTAAGAGATTAGTTTACAGATAACAGATTTCTACAATTTGACTGTTTTTCTTTAGTTACATTCTATGACCAGAAGATTGTCTTGGAGGCATTTCTGTTGACGTTTGCGGTTGTTGCTGGTTTAACTTTTTACACACTGCAGAGCAAACGGGATCTGACTGGATTGGGGTCAGGGTATGCATTTCCTGTCTCAAGCATGAATTTTGGTTCCCTTTTTGTGGTTTAAATGCAACTTTGTTATCTCTAATTCTCTGTTACTCATTTCTAATTCGAATGCAGTTTAATCTGTGATGTAATGCTTAGCACAGGCTTTTCCTTGATTGTCTTAGTTCAGAGGAAAAAATACTTTTCTGTTCAACATTGTTTTCCGGTAAACCCGATAATTTCATATATGTAAATGTAATAGTAACCTGCTCTAACCAAAATCATTGCTAATTTACAATAATTTAGAAATAAATAATTATAATGGCATTGTGCCAGCAAAGCAACTTGCACTACTAACTACTCATGAAGGACTTTAGCCTAAACCAAAATGACTGAAAGTTTTTGTTTGCTCAAATTTTACCATTTTCATCTATAAATTTTGATTAAACGTTGTGAATGAAATTTACTAATCTTATTGAGTCTGTAATCACGTGTAATACGCATTCAACAAAAATTTACTAAGATTTTTGAAATCTTAGTACCAAGAGAAATCAAAATTGAGCACAATTTTTTGTTGGGGCTGTTTTAAAATTAAAGAGATAGTATCAGTAATTGACGGGTAGCATAAAGAAACAAAAAGTTGGTGTTGTTTCCACAAGCACAGTTTGTCAGGTGTGTGGTAATCTACTGATTGTGCATATGTAATCATAGGGCCACTCTCTGAGGTCTTTTAAGTTTACAGTGAGTTTTTCTTATTTTAGGTTGTTTACTGTTTTGTGGATTCTCATCCTGACTGGATTCATGCAGGTAAGAATATGCTTAGCAATATTGTGATTGTGATGGCCTGATTGTATTTGCATTTATCTTAAGTTTGCTAGAAGCACTATGACATTCTATCTTGGTACTATAACAATGTAAGTTCTGGATGTTTCGATCTTGCCAGCAGATCGATTGTAAATCTTGAATGTGCGAAATATGCGGGGGAGAGCACAAACTTTTTGGCTTAACCAAAAACACTAAGTTATTCATTGTGTGCATTTTATGAACTACCAGATAATTAATTATATGCCGCATATTTCGGATGCAGCATATCTTTCCAGAATGGGATGTCTAGTATTTGGTTGTGTCGTTGTTATTGTTCTTGTGGACAGTCTGCTTTTGCAGTCATGCAAGAATGTGTTTTCTTGGCAATTACTAAACCATTTGCGACAAATTATATACTGGACTAACCGTCGCGGTCACTCAGAGGTTCATTTCAATCCAAACCATCTGGGAGAAATGGGGACAAAACTTCCAAAAATCGGCAATTTTGCAAACTGAGATCTGGAGAGTAGGACTGCTGTACAACAGTGAAAAGAAAGTTCAGCGGCGGATGTAGCAGGCATAGTTAGATTTTGCAGCAGGGGCATGCAACAATAAGAGTTTTCTCAAGCCAGCTCCCAAATTTTGTTCAAATTCGAAATTTCAGGTAATTCACAGGTAGAAAGCTGCTGACATATAGCATTATGTAACTTTATTGGATTATACTCTGCTTGTACTTTATAACCATTATTACTGGGGGTCCTGAGCAGTAAGTAAATACTATGTAAAATGCTCGTACATTAATTAACATCAGTAGATGGGTCTGATAGTACAATGTATTAGCAATTTCACACAGTTTTGACTATGCATAAATGTTTTTGCAAAGTTCAACTAGACTGGTGTTGTTGTTGCCATCATCATCACCATCAGTGGCGGAGGTGGCGACAGCATAGAATGGGGGGGGGGGGGGGTGTGGGTGAAAATTTCCGGTGATTATGCATTTGACTCTGGTGACAGCATGGTGTGGTCATGCATATGATGCAGGCTACGTTAAACCACGTTGCATTCTGGGACGTTAAGGTCACCTGAACTTTTTTCTCCTGTTGTTAAACCAAATACTTGTCTTAAATTGGAAATTTATGATCTAATGTGTTTATTAGAGGTAAAAATAATGCTAATTACAGGTGGCGCCATAGTGGTTTTTCTGCTTAAAAGCTGAAAGTAGTTCTCTTACCCTATGCCATGTTTTCTATTTGCAGATTTTTTTGCAAAGCGAATCATTGGAGTTAATTCTTGCTGCTGGTGGCGCCATCATTTTTTCTTTGTTCATTGTTTACGACACACATCTTCTCATGCATAAACTCAGTGCGGAGGAATACATTGTGGCAGCGATCAACTTGTATCTGGATATTATCAATTTATTTTTGCATATATTGAGACTCTTAAATGCTGCAAACAGACAAAATTAAAAGACACTTTGACTTTTGTAAAAGAATTTTTCTGTTGTTGATGAATGTAAATATTATAATGCGTAAACTTTGTAATGGATGACTGAGATAATATATAATAATGTATGCTGGAAATGTATTTCTAATAAACACGCTATGGGTTTTGCTCCTTTCAATTATTAATATTTGTGTGGTACTTTTTACAGTCTGAATAGAGCGTGAAACATAATTAATAAAAATGGGAACGGAATATTTTGCACACTTGTTATTTTTCTTGATTAATGTTGTGAATCGTGATTTTAAATAGTCATTTATTCATTGGATAAATTTTAATTATACTCTTTCCAATAGCCCACTGCAACAATATTAATATCTTAATGTTGGCTGGAAAATCTCGCTTGAAAAAACTGTGCCGAAAATATATTCCACAAAGTCTTTTTTGTCAACAGTGATGAATTTACTGGGGATGTGGTTTACTCATTGTTATCGAAGTCAACAATTGCATGCCTAATATGTAATGATATATTATAATAATGCAATTAATGTGGAGGGCAGGCTTTCAAAATTTGAAGATCAAGTTAATTCTGTTTTTAATTTCTCCTAAGGGAACATACTTTTCCAAGCAGAAAGCAGGGAACCCATCCCAGTTCTATCCCACCCTTTGTTCGAACTGCTGAGTGGCTTGAATAGAATTCATATCAGTAAAAAATAAATCTGTTGTAGCAAAGAAAAAATGAGTCAAGACAAAACTGAATTACAGCTGAAAATTGTTGATTTCTGTTTGCTGATTACAGGAGTAGCAAGATAAGGTTGGAAGTACACTAGTATGCTAATGCTGAATTACAGAGCTATCAAAGTTTTACGTGGGTGGCAGCTTCAACTCTTTCACTTTCCACCTGTGCTAGGTCATTTATAGTCTTGCAGAAATCAATATAAGCGAAGCCATATCTTCCAGCAAGGCTAGCATCATACTTCATCATCAGAGCCTTGAATTCGTTGTCGTTAAGATAACAGCCTGTTTGAGAGATGACATGTCGAAACTGTGAAGGTGTGACCACTCCGTTGTGCCATTTATCAAGTTCTTCAAACAATTCTAAGACATGCGTCCTATGAGTGCGTACCTAGAACAATCAAGAACTACTTGAGTGGTCAATCCGTCTGGCGAGTGCATACCTAGAATAATCAAGAACTACTTGAGTGGTCAATCCCTCTGGCGAGTGCGTACCTAGAATAATCAAGAACTACTTGAGTGGTCAATCCGTCTGGCGAGTGCATACCTAGAATAATCAAGAACTACTTGAGTGGTCAATCCGTCTGGCGAGTGCATACCTAGAATAATCAAGAACTACTTGAGTGGTCAATCCATCTGGCGAGCGCATACCTAGAATAATCAAGAACTACCTGAGTGGTCAATCCGTCTGGCGAGTGCATACCTAGAATAATCAAGAACTACTTGAGTGGTCAATCCATCTGGCGAGCGCATACCTAGAATAATCAAGAACTACTTGAGTGGTCAATCCATCTGGCGAGTGCATACCTAGAATAATCAAGAACTACTTGAGTGGTCAATCCGTCTGGCGAGTGCATACCTAGAATAATCAAGAACTGCTTGAGTGGTCAATCCGTCTGGTGAGTGCATACCTAGAATAATCAAGAACTGCTTGAGTGGTCAATCCGTCTGGCGAGTGCATACCTAGAATAATCCAGAAGCTATATAAGTGGCCAGCATACTTAATGACTTGCTGTGAGTGTGTACCTAAAACAAGTAAGAAGTTTGATGTGAATTAAGAGGTCCAACACAAATTTTGGCTGGTGACTCTGCACATAGTAACTTTGTAACCAGTTCTAGACGATTTCACCTGGTTGCAATTGGCAGTGGGTTGAGGACCATGACCCGCAGTTTGATCAAGGATCACACTGGTCGCTCGAAAGAGATTGCGAGAAGGTGAATGCTAGTGCATTTAAGACAGGTATTGGCAGTAGTTCAAGATAATCCTTGGCAAAGCAGTAGGTTTAACATTGGAGCTACCTAAAATTCAGACAAAGCAGACTAGTTAACTTACCTGGAAATTAAACTAGAAATTTCCTACTTCCCAAATTTCTGCGTTTCAGCTTAGTTAATTTGACCTGTTAATTATATATATATATATATATACTTGTCTTATCAAGTATATATATATGTATGTATGTATATACTGATACAGGTATGTATCAGAGAATGATGACGACAATGAATGATGATGATGAAGTTAACAGTTGCTTACCTTTTCAGCCAGCCGGTGTAAGCAAACATGCAGTATTGCATCTACCTCCTCGGGTAAGACAATTTTCGTAGGACTTGGAGGATGAAATTCCTCTACCTATAAGAATCACATTAAACAAGGTGGCAATTTACAGACTATGAGAGAGATTGAAACTTCTCATAAATTAAAAAAAAGAAAAAACTAAAAGAACAGTATAACAGAATGAGACATTCATCATGCGTATAAAGAGACCAATGCGGACAAAATTGTAGACTTATACCTGCAACCCTGGATATTGCTCCATCTCTTTACATCTGAATATCGACTCGATATCATCAACAAATTTTGCATAATCTACACAATCAGGGAATCCAACTGACTGATAACTGAATAAAAATATACAGCAGCATTAAATCACCATGCAGTGTCTTCATCTAAATTTTAAAGAAATCGGATGTTTTCAACTAAAATGCAATAGATACACTTACTATATTAATTAATCTTCATTAACTTCATAATAAAATAAACAAACAAAACTACTGCAATCATATCTTGGTTTGCTGGACAAAAGCAGGAAGACATTGATCCAAATGTGCCGATCGTCCATATTTATTGATGCTAAGCTAATACAGTAGGTGCCGTGTATTAGACTCACGGTAATGTAGAATCAATCCCCTAATTGTCTCGAAAACGCCTAGTATGGGCCGCTCCTATACAAAAGTATATAGAAACTATCGGCAATTGACTCAAATAATTCTGCTGAATTGACTCTATATATAGAAACACACACGTGGTTATAATGATGTAAACAAAGTGACGGCCCGCCAACTAGCTGCGGCAAACTGAGTGTACTTACTACTTTTCAATAGCAATCATTTCTGGCAGTGAAAGCCTTACTGTACTCAGATTGAGAGCACGACGAAATGCCAGCTTCGGGATTCTTCCCGTACGCAGCTTATCGTAGTCACTCAAAAACTCTAGTATTCTAATCCTTTCCCGCCAAACCTAATAATAGCATCATAATTAACACCCTGCATCAACTAACTGAATTCTCACCGCATTTGCAAATTGAGGAAAATAATACGTTTACACTTCAAATTGTAATTAGTAAGCATTAATTTACTTATGTCATAATGTTTTTTCAAGCCGAAATGTTCTTAGTAAAAAACTTTTTAGATAATGTTAATTTGTTTTCGTCCCATTGTAAAAATATAAATTGTAGCCAACTACATGACAAAGTTAATCATAATCCATTAATATTAGAAAAAAGAGTCTAATCATAATCCATTAATATTAGAAAAAAGAGTCTAATCATAATCCATTAATATTAGAAAAAAGAGTCTTTGCATTTATCAAAAACCAAAAAAGAAACCAAGAAAAAGTTCTTATTAAAGAAACGCCAGGCACGTTCAAGCTGACAAAGTGACCTATTTGCTGACAAGACCACAATAACAGCAGCAGACGGTTCTATGCACGAACATTATCATGGACAGGTGTGTTTGTTACCGAGATTGGATAAATTAACAGAAAGTTCAACACATGTATTAATCATACCTTACTCTTAATCTTCGACATCACTTGCTCATAGTCAGACGGAGGAATATCTTCTGGAGGATGCCGTAGCGTATTGGTCATCTTTCTTTCTTCCAACACAGCATGATACTTTGGTTCAATTGGCACCTCAGGGTCAACCTCCTAATAAAAATTAGCAATTTTCACAAAAATTTTGTATAGTCATGTTCACTTACGATTACCATATTTATGTTAAATGACAAGAAAAGGGGTACCTGAAGTAGGTTTCAGAAAAATCGCCTTAAAAATTATATTACTTTATCTTTGTCTTCATTTTAAATCTCCCGCGATACTGTTACGGCGGCGCCATTACACGATGTCGTTTATGCACAACGTAAATCAGGGGAAGAAAAGGCAATGTTAATTTATGTCCCAAAAAACTTTCCATGCAAATCTATATTACTCAGCTTTTCACTTACCTGCTGGGAAGACTTATGTAACTAGAGAAGAAAATTATTAGTCATTTAAAACGTTTTCAGCAATTGGTAAAATGTCGTTGACTCACCCTCCAGGGTGCACCACTCACTAACCAAAAACGTATTTTTAACCTTATTGACAAGATACAGTAATTTAAAAATTTATTTAGTTAGTGACCTGGATGCTATGAATGCTCTGATTATTTTTTCAAAGTTTACAAAATGTCATCTAAACTTGTGTCAAATCACCTGTCATCAAAATGGCTGCGTCTAATGTTATTGCGGGAGTTTAAATTTACATGTTTTGTACAGCGTTACTGCCAATTGAAGTATTGTACGTAAAAAGGCAGTAGGTAAGTGATATAAAACTTCAAGACAATTTTTTTAAGCTTTATGTGAAGTGTTTTCTTGTGCTTGAAGTATCACATTTTGGATGAATACTGATAAATAACTATGTTCCAGTATCGCCTCAATCATAAACATAATAAATACGTTTTGCCTTCATTAACGTATACCTGGAGAAACAGTATGTAATTAAATCCCAGATCATCTATAAATTTTCTCTCAATGGCTGCATACTCCTCCTCTGTAAGCATAAGATCCAGCGTCCTCAAGCACTGCTTGAACCGAGAACTCTTCACATGACCATTATTAGTCCTATATATATTATGGATAAAACAATGAAGATAAAATGATGTGACAATGTGCAGTTGTAATTTTACTGGTATTCAACGTGATGTTTAAAAAAGCTACTTGTAACTTGTTATAACCATTCACATGACCATTATTAGTCCTGCAATGGATACAACCATAAAGACAAGATTATATGGCGATGCGCGGTTACACACACAAGGTATGTGTGAGGATTTTTCCTGAATTTCAAGCACCAGGTGGCAGTAGTATAAGGCAGGTAAAAGGCGTGAGCATAGCACTGACGTAGCAAAGCTTAATGTGTGAAGTGAGGCGCTAATTTTTGCTATTGTGTTTGCCAAATATGTGCATTTTTTCTTGTCTTAGTGCTACACGTATTTCATCTTTATATGCAACTATATGCTGCTATGATGTAAGTAATTAGTAACTAATCTTCACGTGTCAGAAAACATGCTATAATACTTTAGGTTACATTTTTACTATTTTGGATTTGAGTATTTTTTGCTACTCAATATTTTGTTTCAACTTATTAGGCTCAAACTTTATGTATGTTTTTCTTAATTTGCAGATTAAATGATAATACTACAAAAAATTAGTTACAGTATGTGTAAAAAATTGGCTGCTTTCTACCAATTTGTCTGTTCGTAGGGCATCTGCACTGAAAGTACAAGGTAAAAGGTTCAAATTGCAACTAAGAAAGAAAATTTGCTATACTTTCTATTCACAACAGATATAAAGCCTATCTTCTTTCCAATGGTAGAAAAATGCAGGAATAACAATAATAATTTTGTGATACATAGTTATAAATACTTGTCAAAATCTTGCAATGTAGGCCGTAGCAAGATACGTCGCTGCTGTATTTTACAACGAAGTTTATCCATCGCATTTTGACATAATTCTGCTGAGGCTGCAAGTTCCTCATCACTAAGACTTTTCTGAGGCAACGGAGGAGAGATTGGACGGGTATGGAAGGCAGGATGCAAAACTAAACAATAACATGTAGACAGTTACACAAATCGATAATGCATTGGGCATTAAAAAAATCAACTTTTAAATTTCCGTGTGTTAAAAATAAGTTTATATGTATCTGAAGTTTTAAGTGCAGTGGAGCTATCATTTTCTGACCACCCGTATTAGTGTATAGTTAGTTAGTTAGTTTATTGACCATAATAAAAGTTACACGTACATCACATATGTAAATGGGGTAACCAATCTCTATGATCCATGTAAAATAAATGCATTATTAGACGACTATCATTAAGCACACAGAAGGTGAAGAAAATATTAAAATAAAACACATATAATGGTGGTAAACTGAGGTTAATATCAAAGTGTTATTCAGTTGCAATTAAGTGGCTCTCAATGATCTTAAAAATAAAAAAAACTGTCATTTGCTAAATATTTCGACCGGTGATCTTATTGCACCTTTCATTTATCCATCACTCACCATCATTCACGTCACGTACAAATCGTGTGTACTGAATGTTATCAGGGTTTTCTGGATCTGCATAGAAGTCAGTCAGCAGGTTAAAATCTGACTGAGAAAAGTTGAACTTTCCTATAGCACTTAGTCCAAGAGTGGATAATCCTCGTCTGCAAAAAGTATTAATAAAGAAATGCAATAAAAGTCAATATCTGATGTTAGAATATGGCTAAGTAGCCACTGACTTCTAAAATTTTAATGAAAAATAAAAATTTCTCAAAATAGTCTGACCAACAAATCAGTTTCACCTGTCATTCTGATGCATCACCTATGCATAACGATATTACAGAATGCACAACACGTGCTGAAACAATTACATGCTTTAAAACAGCATGAGTGTAACAGCATCAATTCATCAATTCCCAAACAGCATCAACAAAACTCAGAAAACAAATCACCCAGCCAAGTACTATTCGACTAACTGATCATTGACTTGAATCGCAAGATTTACACTGCAAATTACACTGCCTGCTAAGTGCAATGCAATTAAATGTCCTGCAACTGTCATTTCCGGTCACTCTATGGTATTTCTGGTCATTTCCGGTAATTCACACTTATTTGACTCCTAATGAAATCAAATGTTTGGACGTACAATGTGTCCAACTCACTGTCATGCCCATAAATGTTAGCATCTTATGTGAGGAGGAAAATTATGTTACTCTAAAAGTTGTAACCTGAACTGGGTTTGAGTAATAACTTCAGAGCGCAGCTTGTCAAATCCCTGGAAACAATCAGCCACCACGAGGCCATTGACTCTTACAAACTGATTTATAGCCACAACTAAGTCCTGGACATTTTGAAAACCTTCCCGTGGTTGTGACTCGGCAGCATACGGTAGAAATGCCGTTATAGACACTTTTCTTCCTCTGTGCAGTATCGGCCAATCAGGTGCAAACTGTCCGACTTTCATGGCAGGATCCTCAGTTTCACAGTGAATGCGGAAAAAATCTAGAAAAATCAGGAGGAGATTAACAAATGTATATTTTACAGGTTATCACGGTAGCGGCAATCACCCTGAACCATATCGTTATGCGTTCAACAGGTAACGGTGACAAAGAAAATAGTAGACAATACCTGCTGTCTTTATTCTTGCATACTATTGCTTCCAAATTCAAACAATTACCAATATACTTAATAAGCGTATTAAACCGAATTGCAGATATATAGATATATTTAAACTAACAATTGACTGTGAAATAGGTAAGAAAACCGCAACGTCTGTCAACTTTCAACAGTGTAGAAGTGCCTGGGTTTTTCCGAAATGTTCCTCTCAAAGGCTAAAATCCAAAAAGAGTAATGACCAGCAAATAAGATGATTGTAAACACACTTAGCGAGCAACGAAAACCCGAGTGATAGATGTTAAAAACACTCTTACTGAAGGACGGCATGTTACTGTCTTAATATTCATTGACAAGAGTGTTCAATGAATTACTATTGATTTCGTCAGCTTATGATCTGCTGGAAAACAAATTATTAATTTTTTGCATGATAAAGTCGTGTGGTAATGCAATGAAAACATCAGCTTTATATCCTCGTTAATATAAAAATAAAGAGTTAACATAACTAAGCTGCAGACATCCAAGTAACTCACAACTTCAAGGTAAAAACCAGTTGATACATGAAATATATGTGTTGGTGTCAAGCAATTCAATCTAAAATTCTATAATTATTTGTTTTCTTTCCGAATTTTTACAAACATGCACTTCCTGAAACTGTTTAAAAACGAAGCCAGCCTTAGTCATGTGACCTAAGCTTTAGTAGTATACGCCACCTATCAATCACACTTGTTTCTATACGTAGTTACACTTTCTGTTGCCGCTATGCTGATCATGCCGTTTTGTGATACTTTCATTGTTTTGTCTATTTTGTCTATTTAACAGTCACTAGTTGTATTTTCTAGCCAAAGTTGTCACCAGTAAATGTAAGTCACCATCTACTTTAATAATTAGTTAAACGTTTAAATTGGTTAGAATTGCTTCAAATCTCTAGAATCATAAAGTAATAATTTGTTTCAGTCTTCTTAAAACATTTTGTCTAAATAGTAATAAGCTTTAGCACATTCTCAAGCACTTTTTGTGACCTGTTATTTTAATAAATTGCAGGTCTATCGCACAGCTCAATACTGATTTTTGCCGTTTCTTTGCCTGGACTGGGCGCATCCACAATATGGTTATGTTGTCTCGTTAAAAATAAAGTTGCAATTGTGAGAATACCAGCTTCAGAAAGGAAATATTCACACTTTTCGGAGTTTAAGGTTTAAGATGACATGCATGGCATGCACACAATTTAATATATTTTGTGCCTATCCCAGATACCCTTTTTCTTGTAAAGTCACTAGAATATTTTGAATGATAGTCAAATCAAGAGACAAATTTGTTGTAAAATGGATTAGTACATGTAACAGATATTTGATCCAGCACCTGAAATCACAAACAGCTTATGTATCCAGCTGTGGAGTTTAGAAACTAATACCTTGAGTTAACCCCTTAACTAAAATGTGGAAAAACTTTGTTGATCCATGACTGTGTCTTTTGCCATAAGCAAATAAGTAAAACAAAAACTCGTTAACAAAGAAAACACCTTTGTCAACTGCTTGCACAAATAGCGGGTAGTAGACATCGATGGTATCAGGACCACGAAACTTTCGGCACAGCAGATCCAGATCCTCCTTACTGACCTCTAGTGAGAGAAAATGTAACATTCGGCCAAACTGTGACTTGGTCATGCACTGGCTATATTCTTTATTTTGCTACAAAAGAGAGCAAAATTGGGTTAACAAAAAGGATAATATATAAACATTCGATATTGACAAAAATATTAAAGAAAAGTCACTAGATAGAACAACAGCAAGTTGGCAAAAATCAAATAAAAAATAGCAATATTAAAGGATTAGTGAGACGAACAAAATCACCCAAAGTAGTTACTGAGGAGGGCGATCAACCATCTATTGATTGACTAGTCCTGGTAGCTAACTTCGGTTGTTACTCACACACCATGACCACTAGCTATTCTTCTCACCTCTTACTTTAGCTACATTAAGATGAAGATGTAACTTCTGCTTGGCCACTATTGCCACACTGTTCCTTTCTGTTTGGTGTAGCAAGTTATGTAGGACTCGGCATCCAGTGACCAACAGCCAATCACTTATAAATTTACACACCCGATCAAAATCCTTGAAATACTGGAATAACATGAGTCGACGCTTGCTCACATCCTTACTGAGATCTTCAATAATTTGGTTGACTCGCTGTTCCTCCTCTGCGCTCAGCAAAGCCGTGGGCTTCCATCTCGTTGTTGGCTTCGGTAGAAGAGTTTCCACTGGATGGGTGAGAAGAAAGTTGGGGTTGGATTCGAATTCAGCTTTCCTATCGGCTGCAAATCAAATTAAGTCTCATAGAACACGAAGTCAGTTTAAGTGGTTTAGGTAACCGAGGAAGTTAGATGGTAACTTGGAAATACTGCCTTGATACAGTGTGGCCTGCGATTCACAGTTGACAAACCTCTAGCAGCTTATAAGGTAATAGTCTGTGGTAGTGATGCTTACCATAGCTGCTCAAAAAGCAGAATGTTTTGGGCTCGAGTTTCAGTTCCAGGTGTAAAATTTTTCAGATTTCCTAATTTGGTATTGCTTATTTTGCTTATTGCTTTAGAATAGACCCAATTAGTTAATTTTGCATCAACAAGACTCATCAAATGCACACCCTTCATAACATTTCTATATAAATGCATGTAAGTAGTCTTTGGGGTACTACAAAATTGGCACGTTGTTATGGCACATAAAATGGTTATATTCATAACGGTATTAGCTATGTAATGCACATGTTTACCATTAAAGGAAGACAGAATGATTTTTCATATACTACCCCATTTTCAAGTACGATAAAAAATGCATTATAACACCAGTAATACTGCAAAAGCGTTTCTGATAATTAAACAATAGATTAAAATCTCTGTTAACGACAGGCGAGCCCAAGCATTGATGACATCACAATCAAACACAAACAACATACATACATGCAACAACATACATTTCAACAACATAAATGTACCATGAGCGTGTTGCATATGTTTGCGAAAGCAAAAATTAAGTATAATGCTACTGCAAGAGACTTAGTGTTGTACTGAAACTTAGCTAGTTTTAAGATAAAAATTCAAATTTCAGATTTACTGCTGTGCTCACGCACAAACTAACACAGCTGAACTGAGAGGCACAGCACCTGTTTTTTGAGCAATGCAGGAGCATGTGTCCGTCCAACTAGCAAATGGCGAAATGCATGTAACAGCGAAGAAGTAGTGGCGCGAACGTGAAACTGTGTATGTGTGGTAATAATTCTTCCACATAAGTCATATTTGAAAAAATGGTATGTTTCCTTTCAATATTTTATAGAGTAGACTGTTTTGACCTACAGTTTTAGAGTCCAGTTTTCCTTTAATATGGTAGTAGCCTTATATTGTACATGTTTACCATTTATAATATACAACAGTTTTCACAGGCTGGCAGTGAGATTTTCTCTAGTTATTCGTAATTATTATTCCTGGTTACCTAATTATATACTATAAAAAATTGCTACTTTACCTTCCAATACATCATTGCAGAAATCTTTGTATAAGACCCTGCCATCGTAAGTCGCATATTTGTCAGTGACCAATTGCACTTCATCCGGAGTCAACTTTGCCAGCTCTGCGACACCGACCGACAAGCCCCGTATGAACTGACTATCTACAATAAAAAAACAGATTGAACAATTTTATTCAACATCTTTTATAATTAAGTTTCTACCAGAGAAAAGGCATCTATCAGCAAAGTGAAACAGAAGATAAAAGTGTTTTCACTTTTATTCTACTGAGATGTTCTAGCATCTTTGCAACACAATTTTCAGATCATTTAGCTTAGAATACAATCTGAGTAGTTAAAATGGTTCATTCAAGGCAGCAATACACCAATCAGATCTTCCCTGCTCATCACAGGTTCCTTTGAGTCATTAGAACCTTGCAAGTCAACATTTCATTTTCCTAGTGATCATCCATCCATTTGATAACCAAACTCGAAGCTGCTTTACCACCACCAAGGACACATGGCAACTGCGCAGCTACTACCAGATAGTAACAGCAGCAATAATGGCAACAGCAACAAGTCAACAGTAACAGCAATGCTGTGATCACACAGCCAAGTCTGTCGACCCAATCTACCACCACAACAATGAACTGTAGTCGCCGTCGCCACCACGACCACAATGACAAAATAGACAACAACAGCATCTTGTTTACAATTACTTTCAGCAATCAAACAGTTTTTATATGCTTTGGCACACTGCACGACAGAAACACAGGGCTTACTCAAAAAGATGTTTATGACATGACCAAACCTGAATCATAACCCAGGATATCCGTCTAAGATGAGTCACTGAACCAGCAGAGGTGTCTCAGCCACAGTCGGATGTATATACATTCTTCTTCTACGAGATAAACAGCCAAGGGTTATGCATGATACTACTTGGAGGGAGTATCGGGCCAATGCCACTCACCTGCAGCGAGGAGAATCGTACCACTCAGCTACTTTGTGCATTTAATGTTAATAGTTTAGAGCATAATGTCGCCACATTTAGATTTTTTTCAGTGATTTTCCTTGTATTTGCATTAATATTTTACAAATACTATATATATATATATATATATAATATTTATATAGTATTTATATATAATATATATATATATATATATATATTATATATAAATACTATATAAATATTTCATATATTCTATAAAAAGTCAGTCTAGGTCAAGTGGCCTAATTTGAGTGTATAAAAACTCGATGGCTGATATTAGCCGATGGCCGACATTACCCCACTATATCCTAATAGATTAACTTTAGCTTAATAGTACCTGTCACCAAGCCACTTCTTAGCTTGTCATAATCGCGAAAATATTCCATTATGCGAATTCCATCCCGATGAACTGCACCCCGAATCCTTCCCATAATGCTCTCAAAGTGCAATGGCGGTGGACCCTGAAGACATGCAATAAAATAAAGTAACAATAAGGATATTTTACTCTCGCTAAATCACTCTCTAGCTTGATTTTCCATTTTCTACAGCTACTCAGCCAACAGCATTCATCGTGTGGTAAACTTTACTTTAAAATTTGGAAATTTTTTGAGTCTACATTTGAAGTTTTGTGTCATTTGTACCTCTGCTGCCGTGCCGACTCTAAAACAGAGGTATAAAATCACTGAATGAATATAATTTAACAACCCACTTTTAATGTACATCTATATACCAAAATCAGTGGAGTAAAATAAAGACGCAAGTTTCATGCAACCAAATTTCTTATGCATTATTTGTCATTTGGTTCCTGAATACTGTAACCGCCAGTAATTTTTAGCATTTCTGTAAACCACAGAGATATTTGAAAACCACATATAATGATCAGTTAACAAAAACTGAAAAAAATCACAGCGACAAATGCCAGTACAATTTGACAATCAGCCACTTCACTTAAGCTTGACGACTTCTGTTAATATAAAAAAAACAAAAGCAATTTTAAATAAAAAATATCTGAAGTCTGATGTTCTATTTTAATGGGACCAACATCTACTTTTCACTAGGCGCTAGAATTATCCGCAAAAATTAATAAAGCTATCAAGATGAGCTATACACATACTTCTGGAGGAAACGTTGTACTCTCGTTTACGATATCTCGAGTTTCAACCCATTCTTGGCAATGTTCAACATCGTGATGAAAATTGATGTAGTTGATCATGGTGGGTCGGGAGAGATCCGTATACTTGTCAGCCAAAAACTCTACATCGTCTTCTGTAACATCTGTTGGACCGGGAAAATTTCTTCTGAACTGCAGTTAAGAAGGTTATCACCGGGTCAACCACAGATGCTGATAACACAATGGCCAATAGACCAAAAATATCATCCCTTGTATTACGAAAAGGCAGCTAAGTGCCTAGTTATTTCAATTACACTTATATCTCAGTTTGCCAGACCTCACTTGTATGGATGTTGGAGAAATCGGATAAAATCTGGACCGTTAAAAGTCCCACATATTACGGACACAGTCCTTTGTTTCTCATACTGACCACTAGTTGATTGGCTGTCACTTTATTTACATCATTACATCAGTGCAACCAAGCAGTGTGCAATGCCACGTGTGTGGCTTGTATGTCAGGAGCGGCCCGTACCAGACGTTACTGAGACAATTAAGCGATTGATTCTTCATTACCGTGAGTTTAATACAGGGTGCCTACTGTATTAGCTAAGTATCGGTAAATACGAACAATCAGCAAATTTGGACCGACGTCTCCCCGCTTTTGTCCGGCAAACCGAAATGTGAGTGTATTAATTATTTCAATTATTAATTGTTTCAATTAAATGTTCATTATTGTTTCAATTAATAAGATAAAATTAACAAAAATTGAGCAACAACTTGTCGGGCAAAAAGGAAATAAGTAAGAACATAAAAAGTACATGAAGTTGAATTGCTGTATTTGAGTGCAAGACGTGATTACATGGGCAATTAGGCCTTATGGCTTAGATAAACTTAATTCAAACTCAAAAGTCACACAATAACTCGCAAAATATTAGGAAAAATAACAGATAAAGAGGAAGACTTGAGTATGAAGAGACAAAATGTAAAAGAGAAGTGAGTGAAGAAAAACAAAGAGAAGGAAAAGGGCATTAATGATAATTAACAGACATACTTTAAATTGCAGGTATTTTTATAAATTTTGTCACTCAATAAACCAGGACATACAACACTTATTAGCTTCAAATTACATTTACATTGTGTAATTTCTAATTTGTTTGACACATTCATACCCAAGGAATTTGATTAACCATTACCTAATTGGCTGATACACAAACAATAGGAATACCTGATTGGCTGACACACAAACAATAGGAATACCTAATTGACTGACACACAAACAACAGGAATACCTAATTGACTGACACACAAACAATAGGAATACCTAACTGGCTGATACACAAACAACAGGAATACCTAATTGACTGATACACAAACAATAGGAATACCTAAGTAGCTGATGCACAAACAATAGTAATGCCTGACTGACTGACACACAAACAACAGGAATGCCTGATTGGCTGATAAGCAAACAATAGGAATACCTGATTGACCGATACACAAACAATAGGAATACCTTATTGACGGATACACAAACAATAGGAATACCTGATTAGCTGATACACAAACAATAGGAATACCTAACAGGCTGATAGACAAACAACAGGAATACCTGATTGGCTGATATGACTCCAATGTGATTGGCATCGAAGTCTTCATAGCATGTTTTAATGCTGACACCGTGATATTTGAAGTACTGCTGAAGACGAAGAAGCAAATTGATTAATCTCTCTTCCGACTGAGGATCAAGGACACGAACGGATCTTTCTGTATCAAAGCTGAAAAATGGAAAACAGAAACATGCAAAATGTAAATAAGAGTCACAAAACCAGCAGATATTCAGAAAATATCATTCAAACATTTTACATTAATGGATGAAGACACTGCAAAACAAAGAGTTCAGAGCCCTTTCACATTAGTTTTCAGTTAGTCATTGGAGTTTTTTTATCAACTTTCACCTGTACGGTAAGTCCATTCTTAATGATTCCCCATTTAGCGACATTTCATTTTAACGATGATGAACATTTGACACCTTTTTTCACTTAACGAAGCATGTTTCACTCTAACGATGATTTTTTTACTTTGCTTAAGGCAAATTTTTATTTCATCAACATTTTACATAATTTGATGCATTAAAACAGCCCATATTGCATTATTTTGCTCTAAAAATGTACTAATAACTTAAACAGTGTAATTATTATATACGTTTTTGTTCTTCCGACTGGTGACAAAATGCCAGCAGTTTATATCAAGTGAGACCTGCGAGCAAACTGTGTGCAACCTGTTGCTACAGCAACCAGACTAAGTATCTAGATAAAATTCCCAAGGTCGCTCAGGGCTTGGCTTTGACTGTGCTGTGCTTATTGTTTAACTGCTGCCTAGGTTTTAACACTATCGAAAGAGACACCGCTATGTAATAGTAAGCAAGATATATAGGCGGTCTCAAGTAAGCAGAAAAAATTTAATCTGTAGAAATATGAGTAAAACTCAAAAAATGTTTAAGTTATATGATTTAACCAGCATTGATTTTTGTCTCTGGAACGTATCTCAATTCTTCTACAGTACTTTCTATGGAAGTACTTTCATTTAATGATGTTTCACTTAACGTCACACTTTGATGGAACGCATTAGCGTCGTTAAACGAGGACTTACTCTATCTCTTAGTCATTAGGGGGTGAATTAAAAAAAAAAGACAAACATACATTTCACTGAGTTTGTCAATAAAAGAAGCTTTTGTAGGACAATTTTTTTGTAACTATAGAAACAGATCGATTAGAAGGGGAATGTGAAAATTAAAAGTGATTTAACTAAAGTTTTGCCCAATGTTTTGACTTTCTAATGGAAGACACAGACAAGTGATTAAACGATCACAACTACAAAATTCATACTCACCTCTTAAACCATCTATTTCTGTTATTATTACAGTGAAGCATGTTTATTAAAACATATTTATTGTCTTATAATACAATAACACAAAAACCAAATAAACTTGTTCAAATAACTTACTATGGCTGTAGTTTAAATGTTTTTGTTGCAGGATCAGTGCTGACATCATGTGGGCAGATCACTAGAAAAAAATATTACCATGCAATCATGTAGAGCATGTGTAGCACTTTTAAACTGCAATACTTTAATTTATCAACGTGTTAAAACAATTTTTAGCTTTTTAAGTAGCAGTGGCAGTCAGTTCATTCAGTAAATCAATTACACTTCTATACCTGTGTTTCTCAAACGGGGTCCATGCGCACCCCCAGGGGTGAAATTTGGAAAAAGGGGGAATTGGGGGTGAATTATACACAAAAGGGGGGGGGAAGTTTGTGAATAGGCGGAAATTTGTATGAATTGAGTTTTCAGACTCAGAGTTGAAAATTCATATCTACAGCTGACTGGGAGCCATTGGTCAGAATATAGTGTTTGTATATCTATTGTACACCATTTGGTGTTTAGAGAGATTTATTGTAAATATCAGCTCTCCAGTTGTATGAATGGGCAGTGGCTATGCTCGACTACAGTTATCGCGCATTCCTACAATTGGAGAATTGGTAGCAGAAAAGTATGGACTGAGCGAGGTAGGATAGATCGTCGATCGCTCAGTTTCCCTTTATGCCCAAACTCTGCACGGCCTGACTGGGGATTCCCAATTTGATTCCAAACACTTGTCTTTCTCAGTGTCTCATTGTCTATGCGACAATAGGCTCTGTATTGTGCGTTATTCTTGGCGGTAACACAGATCGAAGCTAGTGTCCTGGTGAATAAACATCATGGCTACGAAAGCGAAGGTGAAAGTTCGAAAATACTCAATTGATTATTTGAAGTTTAGATTTATTGCGGCACTTCACGATGAGCGATTACCGCTGTGTAATCAAACTTTCTGCAATGAGATTCTATGAAACCAGTGAAACTTGAACAGCATTTGAAGGCGAAACATCAGAAGCATGCCACAAAACCAGTCAAATATTTTAAAGTCTTGAAGCTGAAACGGGAAAAAGAGAAACCAGTCAATCGAGTCACTGTTCCGTAAACAAGTGTCAAATTTGGATCGTGGGTTGGCGGCCAGTTACGAAATATCTTTATTGATCGCAAAGAATGGAAAACCTCATTCAATCGGTGAAGGGTTGATCAAGCCGGCATTAGCAATATTTGCTCGTACTGTAATACAGAAGGGCGACGATGCAGCCGGAGTTGATTCAATCCCTCTCAGTAACGATGCCGTACGCCGGCGAATCGATGAAATGGCAACGGATGTTCATGAACAACTGATATCCAAACTAAGAAACAGGAAGTTCACATTCCAGATGGACGAGTCGACAGTACGCAGAAGTGAAGCGTTACTACTCGCTTATGTGAGATATATAGAGAACGGACAATTCAGGGAGGAGATGTTGTTTTGCGAACAGCTAAAAACAACGACTACTGCGGCAGATATCTATGCAATATATACCAAATACATGACAAAATCACGTATTCCATTACAAAATGTAGTATCGTGTGCTGCGGATGGAGCTCCAGCTATGATGGGTAGACGGCAAGGAGTTCTAAAATTGATGAAAAATCCTGGCATGTTGGCTGTGCACTGTGTCTTTTCATCGAGAGAATCTTGTGGCTAAAAACCTTTCGCCAGAATTGAACACTGTCATGAAAGCGGTTATTATATGTATCAACCAAATCAAGGAAAATGCTAAACAAGAACGCCTTTTCAAAGACTCCTGTTCCCAAATGGATGAAACTCATGTTTGCTTGATATTGCATACAGAAGTGCGCTGGCTGTCGAATGGGAACTGCTTAGATCGATTTGTCGAGTTGTATGATAAAGGCTGAGTTTCTGGCCGATAAAGACGAAATGGCTGTCTTACGAGGGGATGAAACAAAAGCACAAGTCTGACCGACATTTTTGGAAAGCTCAGCGGTTTGAATGCGGAGTTGCAACGTGCAAACAAAACTCTCCTGGATTCAAAAACTAAAATATTTGGTTTTGTTACCAAACTTTGTCAATACAGAATGGAAATATCCAGGCCGGATGTCGTGAATGTGATGATGCTTCAGATCGTGTCTAAAGTTCAAAGTATGGTAACAGACTTCACACAGAGATTCGTCGACTTGAGTGAGATGGACTTTCCTGGGTGGCGTACTCAATATAAATTGATCGATCTCTGTGATGTTGAGCAACTGTTCCAAAATGAACTCACTGATTTTCAGAATGACTCATCAGCTTTACTTATCCACAGAGCAAAATGCCAGTTCATGTGGCTTGACGAAGAAATCGTTGAAAACTATCCAAATTTGAGTGCACAAGCACTAAACTTGCTATTACCGTTCCCCCGTCGTATCTCATGGAGAGTGCATTTAGCGCCGTAGCAGATGATCTTGACAAAAAAACGAGGCAGTCTGGACATTACTGAACGTGGCGATCTCCGCCTGAAATTAACGTAGCTAGTTCCAGATGTTAAGAGCCTTGTTCAAGAACACCAAGCACAAGATTCTCACTGAACCACGGTCTTGACATCTCTGTTGCGCTTTTTGTGTAAATCCGTGACACTGTGTTCTTCAGAATAAGTTTGAAACACTACTTAACTAGCATGTTTTAGTAATTTGATGTTTTTTTACAGTGCCAGGGGTAAAGGGCGGAGAATGTTTTTTTCAAGTGGAGAAGTGGATCATAAAGGTTGAGAAGCACTGTTCTACACAAACAAATTTGCACGATAGCTAACCAATTAGCAAGTCAGTGCGCTTGGCCGGCAAGTAAGTGATGACTGATTATTCACTCAAAACCTAGTGTATTTGTGTTGTTATTCACTTAGAACCGAATTGTTTTAAGTACCCACTTCGTGGCCACTGGCTATTTGTAATTAGTTGGTCAGTTAACGATAAAGCAACTGAATTTTCATACCTTGATCAATAGAGTCGCAAAAATGTCTATAGTTTACCATATTTGGATCAACATCATCAGCATACTTAGTAGTTAATCTTTCAGCTTCAATCGGCGTCAGTTTTATATTGGTGTTCCTGTCTATACATCTGATGAACTGTGATTCTACAATATTAAATACAAAATTGCAAAGGCATACAAATTTCAGAGATATAGCAAAAACAATTACAAGCTACAAGCCAGGGTTTCATGCTCACACTGCCATGCAACTTTGTTGCGATGACGAAAAAGTTTTTAACTACAACAGTCTCCAAAAAATTTACACGGCGTGTTTTGTTATTCATGTGGCAATTATTCCTGCGAAGTTCTACATAAATTTGTGAGCCTTTCTCCACTTTGCGAAATTTGTGGTTTTTCTTGAGCGAACATTTGAGATGTCGCATTTGCACGTTTGCTGACTTCTGTGAAACATATGTGGCAAGGCGATTCTGCATGACATTCGTGTGAGTATGCTGTGATTAGTCTACAACAATTCTGCCTTTTCCCCCTCAGGAATGTGCAATTCTCCATAATGTCCCCAAAATGTTGAAAAACAGTCGCAAAGTCGTCGCAAAATTCTTAAAAGCACATCAAAATATTCTCCAATTCTTTTTGCTGATTCTGAAATTGTTGGCAAATGTTTCAACGAAGTAGTGAGTTTTGCAACTCTGCCGACAAACTTTAAACATTTTTTAAATCTTCTGCCGAAACGACTTTCTGGCGAACATGGCGAGTTCCAGCATATACTTTGTGACTATTTTTCGGAATTTTTGGAGCACCGTTGACCAGTGAAATTTTTAGATAGTCACCAAGTCGTGAACTCCGTGAAATCCTTGCTTAACCCTTTCACTAGGAAAAGCGGCACACTGCCGCCTGTGTTTTTTTTTGTAAGGGACGCCCAAGCTAAGCACAGTTAACAGGTCTGTTTATTTCACTGATACGGCCAAGCAAAAACATTCTAGGAAAGTTTAATAGTCGTGGGATAGGGGTTGTTTCGCAACAAGTAACGCTAACCAGCCACAGGTAACCAGTAATGCTGAGCAAAAATTTGAGTTTACTGTCAGGAAGATAAAGGAACAAAATTATCAGACCGATATGACCATCTAAAGCAAGTGTTAATGTTAATTCAAATAATACAGCAATTCATTTGAGAAACACAATCAAGTAACACAAGTGAATCAACCATCGAGTATTTTTTCCATGTGCAGCAAGTATAAATACCTACACACATTGGATTTTTATAGAGTAATAATAAAAATAGTGTTTTTTCAGTTTAGGGATATCTAGTGAATGAATAGTGTTTAAGACATACTTGTACTGGCAAATTATTGAAATTAACTGATGAAATTAAAAAATATCTGCCTTTATAATTGAAAGTAATATAAAAAACCTGCAGGCATAACCTGTGGCTTTGGCTGCTACCAAAATTAATACGCCTATAATTTTACGTGCTTGGTTATATTACATGATTATAGAGTGTCACACACGGAATCCTCTAGAGCCTAGAGAATGCAATAAATATTACGATTTACAATTACACAGCACTCACGTTGAGCTCATTTAATGATGGATGTAGGATACTCTGCATGTTTATGAAATAAACATAAATTTCATTGCAATATGTGTACTTCAATTAAGTTTATTTCAAAATAAACAACTAATTATTTGGTGTACAATTATCATACTCTTATAAATTTTATGAAATGACTATAAACTTGTACAGTTTTAAGGATACGCATGAAGAATTTAAACAAATAGAAAAAAACTCACTGGTCACACGTCCCGAGTTTAAACGATCGAAATCATGGAAAAATTCTGACACTCGAATGCCTCTCATTAGTACTTTTGCTCGTATGGCTCCCTCTATGTGTTCACTGTTAGGAATCAGCCGTCCATCAGAGAAAAGTTGCCCTGTTTGATAAGTTTCCTTGGGTGCCAGTTGCTCTAACATCATCAAAATTTTAACTGTACTGCTAGAACAGACAAATGTTTAAAAAGAAAAACTTTTGAAACTAAAAAATGAGAAATACAGAAAAAGAAATAATCCAAGACTGACAAAATTCAATCAAAAGCACAACTTAAGTTAACTTAAATAGTAAACAAACAAACACACACACACAAATGAAAACAAGCGAGCAAGTGAACAGATGGACTGACAAACAAACAAGTAAACAAACAAACAAAGAAGCAAAGCTAGCAAACAGATATTTACTATTTGTAGCACATGTCTAGATAGTAGTACTCATGCAGCTTTAATAAAACTTCTGTCAAATTTGTCGATATTTGCATGAAATTGTGAAAGCCTAAACTGAGGCTAGTATCGATTTCTCTATGGCTATTCAATGAATACAAAATATCCAACAAAAGCAAATAGGTTTTAATGAAACACTTTTGCTCACTAGATTTAGGTACATAGCATTTAAATCATTTGTGTTGTATTTGGATTTTTTATTTATTTGTCCCACACAACAACAACATACAACAAAGTATCAGTAACAATTCAGTAGTTGGGTGGAAAAAGACTGGTGATTTACCCACATGCTGGCTTGCTAAAACCAGTTGCCTGGTTGTCAGAGACGCATACGTGCATCTTCCAAAAATACTAAAAAGAATTATATACACATCATCTAGACTATAAGAAATACATTTCCAGATAGATTTTATTTATATGCTTGCTGAGAATTAATGCGTATAGCATATAATTAATAATTAAAGCGAATAGTAATTAAGCCCTTTTAATCTAAGTTGAGTAACAGCAATAGGTGGAGCGACTTAGAGTGACTAGTAGTAACTTAGGCTACAGTATCGTGTAGCGATTTATTTATCGTATTAATTACCGTTGTGTTGGTCGATTAGTTAATTATCATAACAGTAACACCTTAATTTACATTACAGTTAAATAGTTTGCAGTCACTGCAAATTGTAGTTCAAATGTAAAAATATAGGTAAATACAGGTACAGCCTAATAATTATAGCTTGACATAAAAATTTCCGCATATTATTTTTATAAAATAAAATTAATAATGTTAACGAAAACTTTGCGCGAAATTCTGCTCTATGAAAGATCTTTTGCGATTTGCGTTGCTTAACAACCGAATTTCACCAGGAACAAATAATGAAAAATATTTCAAGAGAATTGATTCAAGCGTGGTTTCTTTCAAAACACAAAAATTGAATGCCGGATAGACCACTTGCAGTAGTGAATGCAATTCAAACAGTTAACTGCGATTGTCAGCACATGTTGTCCGGTGACAGTGTAAACTGTGCACTAAGCACTATGCAAAATTCACCTACTATTTACAAGCACTCGTCCAGTGCAGTGGCATCTGTTAGTTTAGCGACTGTAGGCCTATATTGCAAACTATCACACCAGGCTGAAAGTTTGTTGTTTCATACGATTAGAAAGCCTGTGAAATTCTTAATTACCTAATCTTGTGAATTTTTTGTCAGGCATTTAAATAAAAAAAGTCATTTCCAGAATGCCAATATTTTGACAAAATACTGTACTCCATGTCCTTTTAAATTTACACCCTGTGAAACGAAATCTATAACTTAATTTTTTGGTTATTTTATTAATTGATTTCCAATTATAAAAAGTAATTTAAATGATGAGACTACATAAATTAACCAAAGTCTTAGACGACAGTGAACATTAAATAAATAATAGCATAATAATAATACTTGCATGCCCAGACGTGTAATGTGACTGAATATTAATTATGAATAGACGACTTTTTTTAGACATTGCAGCAGCAAGAAATAAAAATGGTATTTTCATGCGATAGACGAGCCACGCAGAAGAATAATTTTGTGTGTCATTGCCGTATGTGAGTAAGCTGAAACCACTTCATTTCATACAAAAGAATGCATATATGTATGCATAAGTCCCTATAGATGTTTTGTATCTAACATTTTTTCTCAAATTCGCACATCTTCGAATAAAGTAGCCAACTATTTTTTGTGTTTTCCAGATTTGGCCTAGAATAATGCCTGCCTACACTCAAATGCCTTTTCTAACATTTGTTTTATTCTTTCATTTGAGAAGGTACTCTTGCAGCATCTCTGCTAAGTCAGGCAAGGAGTAAAACAAAATTTAATCTTTTTTCACAAAGTACTTGTAATTTCTTTTTATTTGTAATTTCCCTTTACTTTTACTGTTATGTGACTGTCTTGATTATTCTCATAATTTCACTTGCTTTCTTTAGTTTACAACGTTTTTCTTTATAGCTCCATTTCAAATTATTTTGTTAATGCACAAAATGTTTGTTTACTAAGTAAGATTGAGCTGTCTTGTTTTTTATTTCTTTATGGAGGTGCAGTTTTTTTCTAGACAAATTTTTCTTTTCCATCGTGATTTTTACATCACAGCCAATCCTAATTGTTTGTTTGATTGGATATTCTGTTATTTATCAGTCATTTCTTTTACTAGTCTCTTTTTAGGTTATGGAGGCATTATTTTGCTTTGAATTTTTTATAATCTATCGTTTGTTGCAACAGCCATGCACAGTCCCAGTTCAGTAAACTGTTAACATATATCCCAGTAAGAAGTGTGTAAATTATAATTTAATTTATGTATATAAGTTATTAATATTTTTAAGTTAACATGCCTGTATCTTTTCCAGTTCAGCCTACTCATCTCATTTATATATAATTCACATAAATTAGTTCAGTCTAATTTATATCTGGCAATCCTTCATAATTAATTACAATATCTGGTCATGGTTTCAAACTTTGATATAAATTTCATGTTGCATCGCATGAATTTAATGCTTTTTTTCCTAAACCAAATTCAACACTTATAATTATTTGATTGCATGGTTATTTTTTATTTTTTACGTTTTTTATTAAAATTATAATTTATAACAATATACCTGTTTTCACGTTCACCTAATCACCAAATTGTTTATATTTGACTTTATTTGTGTGTTTGCCATATGATATCTCTTTCAACTTTTTCGGTAGAATTCCTTATAATATTGTTTTAATTCTCATGTGTTTTATTCAGTTAAAGCAAGAAGTGCCAGGAAGCTAAGAACGCCAATTCTCCACATCTCAACAGAAGCATCCCTCAAAGGCTTGCAACCTCAATTTATCAAAACATTAATATCAATGTCACTAAATAAAATGTACAATTCATTATAATTGATCAATTAATTGTTTTGCAGATAATATAAAGTTTTGTTTCTACGTATCTGTGGTTTTCACGTTCTTGGACTAAATACTCTTGTGGCGCTTAAAAGCTTTCGTAAATTATAGACGAAAATTTGCTGCCATACTGCATTTCTTTGCTTACAGGTTGCTGTGTGATTGTACATAAAAATCGAAAGTTGATATTATTGTAATTATTACTACTAGTAGAAAGATTCTTATTACAGTTAGCAAAATGTCAGATGATCGCTTTAACAGCAGAAACGTAAGATTTATAGATGTTACAAATTAAATTGCACGTTACATTATTTTCCCTAAGTTCATTGAGTCATCAATTAACGTTGATCTGTAGCGTGATTTGCATGATATCATAAACAGTTATATTTTCATATTTTTATTTCAACTTGAAATGAAATATTAATATTTAAGTCAAAATTATAGTAACAATTTTGTTAGTTTCTGGTAATTTTATTTTCGTTGTCTTAGTTAAGAATTACAAAATTTTATGTATAGAAAAACGGCGCTATTACACTTTCGCACCGCCTAGCTTTTTCTAGGTTATTACTCGTTTTTAGGCTCGTACGTCATCATTCTATTATTCTTACGTCATCAGTGAATGTTTCCGCTAATCTAATTATAATTTAATCATATATATAGGTATAATTACCAATAATTACGCTGTATTCACAGTTCTACACCTATACAGGGCATATCGCCATCTTGTTTGTATGTGTAGTCACGTGACGAATTTCGTACTAGTTTATGCATTATCAGGGCCTAGCTTAAAAGCACGTGACACACTTTCATCTTCACCGCATTTACGAAAATAAGAAAAAACCTTTACTTTTTTTATAGTAATAATACTACAGTAATAAATAAAATTAATGATAAATAACTGCAGTGGTCTAAAATAATTTCCCGCGATACGATACAAACTCCCGTGGCTGCAACCCTAATAATCATAAATTATGCGAAGAAACTAAAAATATATGTTAAGGGCCACATCGTCACTGCGAGAGAGCGATTGCGCATTAGTGGTGTAAACACAGTTATGCACGTGGAGCTTTTTGCATAATGCCGGCGGTAAGTAATGTATGATTTTAATCTGATTTTAATCTGGAATTATAAAGCGTAAAAAGCAATAATATTATGGGAATATGGTGTATATTATATTATATTATGTATATTATATTATACCTGTTGGTCTGCTTTCTGGCCTGCAGGCGTGAAAAGAACCAATAGGCCAGGAAAAGCTAGGCGGTGCGAAAGTGTAATAGCGCCTAGAAAAACACAGGCAAATGAAATACATAATTTAATGAAATAACTTTTTTCTTTTTTAATATTATTACAATACATATATTTACGGTTTATATATATGTTTATATATATGTGTGTGTGGGTATACTTCTGTTTATATACAATTAATATGTAATTACAGAACTGCATAATACTAATTTAATACTCGGTTTGGGGTGGCTGATTCGATAACTAATGTTTTTCGCCACATCTTCCCATTTATTTGGCTTTTTTTTATTTGTACCTATTTTTCTTTGTATTGTTATTGGGATGAAAAATAAATGATTTGATTTGATATGATGCTTTAGACAGTAAAACGCCTTGATTGTTCACATTTTGTCTAAGTAGCTGAGCATCATTATATGTGTCACTGTCACTCGATCGGTTCAATGATTCAATATTACTAATAAAATAATTATTAAGATACATCCAGTTTCCTTATGATGTGTTAAATATTAGGATCTTTTGAAGCATTGGTTTTGCCAGTCATTTCACCTGTCATAGTCTGGCAGTGCTGGATGAACTTTGTGCTGTGATCGTGTAATTTAATCACGTTTATGATTATTTTAATTATTTAGGTTTTGTATTTTTATGTGTTCTTTCTAGTTGTAGCTTAAAATATAATTTCATAAGAGCACACAATTTCTTATTAGATTTAAATTGGCCATTTAAGTAAAAAAAAATAACTTGTATAACCTCATGTTTTTGCAATGTTGTGCAATTGTATGTAATTTGTTGTACTTTGTATTTGTTCTTGCACTTTGTTTTTTTGTATTTTATGTAATTTTATTTTTTGTCATGGTACATTATTGTGTTTGTGCTATAAAATTGAATTGAATTGCCATAAACATGACCTTTTGTTGTCACTTGATACATTATGGTTATTGTTTTTACTGTTTTGTAATGCTATGTAAAATTATTTATGCATTTCCTTTCCTTCGATGTAATTTAGTTATAAAAATCTAATAACTATAGTTTTTCCTTCATTAATTGACTATCTCAAATGTAAGGTAATAAACAAAAGTTGGTTTTTCTTATTTAGATGTGCAGCATTATTTGTTATACTAACACGATGCATAAATTATGTTAACTCAATGTATATTTTTTTCGATGCTGTGTGACAGGATGCCGATAGAAACAGAAGCACAGAACAGTTTCGCAAGCTTTTCATTGGTGGGCTTAACTACAGGACAACAGAAGATGCAATGCTCAACCACTTTCAAAAGTATGGAGAGATTGTAGATTGCGTCGTGATGAAGGATGCATACACGAGACGCTCACGTGGTTTTGGCTTTGTCACTTTTCGAGAACCATCTGAATTGGAGGATGCTATCAATGGCGCACCACATCGACTGGATGGCACTGAAGTGGATGTGAAGCGAGCCGTACCAAGAGAAGTGAGTGAACTGAATTTATTAAAGATTCAAATTCAAAGATTTGAATTTAATTTAATTTGAATATTAAGGTAGAGTTGGTTAACATGTTACTACAATAATAACTTCTGTTTCAGTTTAAGTACAAGTAATGCGTTACATTACTAACAATTGCAATCACTCCAATTCGGCAAAGGCTTTTATTGCTACTTAACGATCTTAATTCAGAGTTCAGCAAATTTCTGTTAAGAAGTGTTTCCATTGTAGTATCTTGTTCAGCCTGTACGACAGGAAGAATTAGCTTCCTGTAAAATACTAGGTGGCTTGTTTGGGGTGCAAACCTATTAGTATATAACACCAGTAATGCAAATTATGCATGAATTCCTTTTCTTATTAAGCTACCTTGGCTTGGATTTTGTATTTTTTATTCGTTTTACCTCATCTGAGTTCTTTGTGACATACTGTTTCATAAGGTATTATTCATTTTATTTACCCTGATGTTGTTGGCAGATTAAATATTCTTTAATAGAAACAGATTGGGCTAATAAATAACTTAATATTTTTCGGTATATTTTCTGAACCCAGTAAATTAAGGCCTTTCTACAACAACAAAAAATATTTAATTTTGACTTAAATATAGCTCATATAAATATATATCAGCATAGCTGCCAGCTGTACCAGAAAGCAAAAGGTATTAGATTCGAGTTCCCATTGTACTTTATTATTGCTTTTATGTATCTGCACGATAAACTAATTGATAATTGACCAATTCTTTATGAATGTTTTTTAACGAATTTATTACGTAATGTACGGTGATTGTAAAGGCAGATAGGTGGGAATTGTGCTGTTCTGTACATACATTAGTTTTTTTTAAAATACTTTTGTATGCACCTGCTATTTTGTAAAAACTTTTTTTGTTTTTAGTGGCCCCAAAGGTTAGTCCCGTTCCTTTACAACATGAGTAATACGATAGATTTCTTAATTTTGGTATCATTTTCCTAGGAAGGTGGAGGGACTAGCAGCGATCAGAATGCTGAACAGTTTCGCAAACTTTTTATTGGCGGGCTCAATTACAACACTACAGAGGAGACACTCAGAAAGCACTTCGAACAGCATGGAGAGCTGCTCGATTGTGTAGTGATGAAGGATGCCAACACGAAGCGGTCCCGAGGATTTGGTTTTGTCACATTCAAGACAGCAGATCAGCTGGATGAGGCAATGAGAAACAGACCTCATGTAATAGATGATAAGGAGGTGGAGCCAAAGCGTGCCGTCCCTCGAGAAGTGAGTGAGGGGTGCTTCTTGAAATGTTTTAGCTTGCATTTCTTGAGAAAGTCTGTGTCCAGAAAACACTGTTCTTATGCTAATATGTTGCTCCTTAGTAAGCCTTTTTATAGTTTTTTTAGACATTATGCGCACAATAATTACCCAAATGATAAACAGTGTTTTTACACAACATTATTCATAACACCGGCGAATACCCACCGTTCAATGTTCAATAATAGTACAGTCAGTCTTCGCTTAACGACTGTATTGCATTCCAGCAAAATGCAACGTCAAGTGAAAAGTTGTTAAGTGAAACCAAAACTTTCATAGAGAGTAATGTAAAAGAACTGAGATAGACTCCACAGGCAAAATCAATGCTGCTTAATTCATAGAGATTAAATGTTTTATGAGTTTTATTCATATTTCTACTGATTAATTTCTTTCTGTTTGCTTGAAACCACCTATCTTTCTTTTCTTTGAGTTTTAAATCCGCGTTATTTATTTTATTTTTTTTTATTTCATTTGTTTATTATAGAAATCCAAACTTATTACAGTTGCTTACCGATACCTAGCCATACTACCGATACGTACGATTTTACTTTCGTTAACATTGAAGCCCTACGCTATTAGCAGTTAAAACTGCATAGTAAAAGCCAAGATCTGGGGTAGCCTTGGTACAGTTTTGTCTAGATACTGGTTGTTATAGTAATAGGTTGCATGCAAAATTCCTTTGCATAAAGGTGCCTGGAGGCTTGTAAATCACAAATAGATGCAATATGACTAGGTAAAAAAGTTGTTGCTTAAATAAAAAATTGTTTCGTTCAAAGTAAAAAAGATCGTTGTTACATGCGTCACAAGTGAGAAACAGGTGTCAAATGTTCAGCATTGTTAAACTGTCTTTAAGGTGAGGACTTACTGTAACAGAAGAAACGAGATTATACTAGATTGTGTAGAAGAGCATCGCCATCACAGTGCTTATGCAATAGCTATTAATACTAGCGGTGATGCCAAATGGCTAAAATAATTATTGGTGAAGTGATTTCCAATCCTCATGCACATTCATGTTGAAACTGCTGTAGCCCTGCTAACCACCCAAACCTCTCCATTCGTTAACAAAAGCTATTTTGCTATACTTATTGATAACACTTATTATTGCACAATGTGGTATTTCTGTATTTTTTAATACCACTGGTAGGGTTTTTCTTAGCAAATTCTACAAAACTATTGTGATACAAAAAAGTGAAAAACCATTTAACATTTATTGTTAGTACTTATTCTAAATACATATTTTTTAGTTATGAGTGACACTTAATTCTTACTAGCTGCATAAAAATCATTTGCAGGATTCTGGTAAACCCGAAGCACAATTGACTGTCCAGAAGATATTCATTAGCAGTATCAGAGACGACACTGAAGAGCATCATTTACGAGACTATTTTGGCGAATTCGGCAACATAACCGATGTCAACATCGTTTCAGATAAAGTCACGGGTAGAAGACGTGGATTTGCTTTTGTTACATTCGATGACTATGATGTTGTTGACAAAGTAGTATGTAAGTGTTAAACGTGTTTTTTTACAGTAAACCTTGGGTATAAGGTACTCGCCTGTAAGGGACGCTCGCTTATAAGGGACCACAACACTGGTCCCGATTTTTCACAACGTTTTTTCTATGTGAATATCTTCGTATACAAGGTACTCGGATATAAGGGACTTTCGGTTATAAGGGACGATATCTTCAGGTCTCGCGTAATAGAAACCCAGGAAATTACCTCGCATATAAGGGACCCTATGATAAAAGCGAAATTGATCGATTTTTAACCTCAATTTTTCGCAAACTCGGCCTTCGGACAGCTCGGTTTCCATGGTCACATATATACTTGCATCAGGAGATACAACTCGCTGGATCTACATACGGTTTGCACTGAATGTGTAGCAATAATCCATGAAAATGTGGGTGAAAATACAGGTCTGGATACACCCTCGGTGTAACTGAACTTCGGCTATAAGATACATCGGATATAAGGGACGGTTATTTTTCCTCTCCCGAGGTGTCCCTTATATCCGAGTTTGACTGTATTTTAGCTGGATAAGTGACTTGCTAACCAAAAGTTAACAAACGGTTGCTCCTGCCAGGAAGATATGTTAATTTTGGCGTAAAGAAGAATGGTAAGTACTTGATATCACTAGCAAGTTAATTGTCCGAATTCTTTTTTTTGACCTGTATTCATATTTTCCAGTTTCTTGTTTGAGGTGGTTTTTATAAAAAATGGGTGTAGGACCATGAATGAAATCTTCGTTTTTTTCGTAAAAATTCCACTGAATTCAATTTCACAAATGAAGTGGACATATGCATAAAATGTATATGTAAAGAAATTTTCAATGCAAAATTTAAGAAATAATAATGGTGCACTTTATTGATGAAATTTTGCAAGAGTAATTTCTTTGCTCGTGTAGAACTAGTTGAGTGGACAGTGTTTTGGCTTTTTGAACGATTTCTTAGCCTAAATATGCCAACGATTATAAAAAGACTATGGCAGTCTACTGAATCTAAATCACAGAATAAGTAAGCAATTATATATGTATACACTTAGTTGTAAATTTACATTTGATAAATGGATGAATTATCTCAATGAGTGTTACACTGAAACTGCTTTTTCTTGAAACTAGTGAGATTTGTACATTATAAGATAACTTTATAAATTAAAATTGTTAAATCCATCGTGTTGTCTTTAAGAATTTTGCTAACTTTTCCTAATTTTACATCATTTTTATGGCATTTCTTTTTAATATGTACAATTGTTGGTTAAATGTTTGGTCATATGCATTTGTGGTAATTTTATTTGAAAACTCTTGCAGTAATCAAACATCATACTATTAATGGACGAAGCTCAGAAGTGCAGAAGGCTGTATCGAAAACAGATGTAGCACGGAGTGGGCCAAGTGGAGGAGGCAGAGGTGGGCGTGGAAGGGGCGGAGGGCGATTTGGTGGCGGTGGTAAGTTCTTATTTTCACTTGCAATGTAAAGCACCATGTGTCCCTTTTGCTAGCTTTTATGATATCATGCATTATTAGTGCTTTTTACGCCTTAGCAGAAGTTCAACACATTGTGTATTTCAATTTAAATCAAAGAGTGATTTTGCATTTGGTTACTCTTGACTCTTCGTTTTGCGTATTTCCTTTTCTGATTATTCAACGTAGATTTTAAACAGTATTTCAAGTCAGTTGTACTAGGTCTCGTAATGTTCTAATTCTAATGTAACTTATCACATTATGCAGAAGTGTAATCTCTATTCTTTCTTTGTGACTTACAACTAATCTGGGACGTATTGTTGCTTTTTTGACCAAATCGCTTCCTGCTGAACTAGTATAATTGTCTCTAACAGGACATGGTTTCTTTCAGCTTTTCTTTGATGCAATGTCTGAAATTTATGTAATTATTAAGGTATTGTGAATATTTGCATTTTTATTGCATCCGTGATTTTTTTTGTACAAGGACGAGGAGGCGGAGACAACTACAGGGGCGAATTTGGGGGAGGATTCGGTGGAGGCAGTTACGGAGGAAATACAGGTGTGTTACGACATATGTACTCTCTTATGTACAGAAAATTATTTTGCAAAACTAGTTTAAATTACGTTTAAGTTATTTTGAATAAAAATTTTCATCAGTTTGTGCTAATAACTTAGCAGTACTTTTGTACTCCGTTCAAGCTATGCAGTGGCTTTTCTTGTAGGTGGCTATGGAGGCGAAAATTATGGTGGTGGTTATGGAGCCAGCAACATGGGTGGCGGCGGATATGGCAATCAAGGTGAGAACACAGTAAAATGATGTTACGGCACAGTCTGACAAAGAAAATTAAGCACATTTAATAAAAATCTGTTTGCGACAAAGTTGGTAAGACAGTGTTTATCAACTCTGAGCCCGACAAGGAAAAGTCTGTCTCAGTCTATTTGTTGCACACAGTATCTGCATCATATGCGTTCTATATCGGACATAAATAACAATTTGCAGAATGCGGCGATTTCAGTGTCAAACTAAAACTATAGAAATTAATAATAAGAGAGGCCAATAGGACTTTTATAAAGCAGCATAACAGTTTTTTGCACTTTAGTGCTTTCATGCTTTTTGGCGTTTTGGTACTGGTCGTGTGCTCTAGGATCAATCGAGATTTTTTGCTCTTGGTTTTTCTCCTCTACTTGTGCTTGTCACATGTAAAATCATGCTAATCTTGCAGGGATATGGAAACCGATAAGTTATTCCTGATCGATTATTTATTATAGATTGACCATTGAAATATAGAGTGCTACCACGTTGCTTCTTGTCAGGCAATACATTTGAGATAACATTCATTATTGATTTTTGACAGATTAATTATTGACTGTAGATTGAATAGCTGAAATCCAGTGGTATATGTAAAGTTGTATCTAGTTAATAACTGAAAAATGGTCAATTTTTAGTACTTTTAATGTTTTTTATCATCTACCAATTGTACATACATTTGCTGTCTCAACTCTGCTTTTTTTCCTAATCCGTACTTACAAACTTAAATAAAGTCTTCTTCTTCGTGATAATGCGTTAATTTCACCAAATTAAAGACTAACACATGGCTGTGCTCTCAGGTTGCGAATGTCGTGCTAGCGTGAAATTCCAGTGCAATATGAAAATATGAGAAATTATCATGCTTGTCCTCCAGATTGAGACACTGAATCAACAGAAGTGTTTAGGACAGTGTACCTCAACAAACAAAACCATGCCACAGCTATTTTCTTAAAGGTCACTTGTCCCCAGTGCTATTTTAAAATTCAGCCAGTGGTTGCTCGTAGCTAAAATTAGTGAGGGTGCTGCTTCAGAAAATTTGTAGCCATTGTTTTAATACTGTGTAAAACGAAACAAGCATGTACAATTTTAATGTTATAACTGTAATTGTAATTTTAAACAAACAAACGTTTTTTTTTTACTTAAACCTGATAAAATCCTAAGCAAAAAAGATTTTTGCTTACTAATAGCCTAAATTGTCACAGTTCAAGCTGGGATCCATTCACTGTAAGCATGTGGCATCAAACTGTGTAACCGACAGTACTTTCTCTACCTGGGCTTAGGTGCGCATGGCTGCATGTGCAGAACAGCCAAACATTGTGTTGCTGGAGTGCACTGTGCTAGACTGTGAAGTAAACATTACTACCCTCACATGCTCTGGTTCCGTACAAGTATAAAGAAAGAACTAAAGAAAAAAGACTTGTTATATTGAATATTAACGATAACATTGAGTGAAAATAGGGGGTGCTACAGTTCCACGAGCCGCCACTAATTTCAGCTGTAAGCACATAACATGATCAAGTCGTAAGCACAAAGCACTCAGCACAACTTTCTTGTAGTATATAAATTATGATGAATGCCAAAATAAAGTAGTAATTTTTTTCAATCTTTGTCTTTGGGTGTCTTTCCACCTTTGCACAGTCATGACAGTCTGGCTTTAAACTGCTTATTATAATAAGTAATTTAAGAATTAAATCTTCAGAAATTTCCATCTAAATTGAACAGAACTTCAGTGTTTGTATAGATACAAAAGTTCTGAAACTTTATTTAGTTCTTCAAACTTTATTTCCATTTAAATTGAAGTGAAGTTCTTCTATTGTTAGGTGGGAACTTTCAACAACAGCTTTAAACATTTAGCTGCACTTCATTAAGTCTGGAGGAGTTTTTCAGCTTTTACTATTTGTGTTCTTATTTTGGCGAAGAATTTAAATGCATTTCATTTTTTCGTTTTTTTTATTACATTGATAATTTAATGTGTAACAGTTCACTTTTCTAGGAGGTGGTTATGGCAGTGGATTCGGTGGATCTAATTTTGGAGGTGGATATGGAACTGGAGGAGGATACGGTTCAGATTATGGAGGAGGTATGGGTCAAGGAATGAATATGGGGCAAATGGGAAACCCTCAGCAGATGTATGGCCAAGGTTTGATTATTTATTTTAATCAATTTCATATTTGTTTAATTAATTGGCTTTAGTTTGAGACTGAGTAAACGCTTGAATTGCTAGTAGTGTCAAATTAACATGATGATAATATTGTTCTTATTTATTAGCAAGTACTTGGATTACTGGAGGCGGTAATTTCGGAAGTGACTATCAAGGTAGCTACAACACCGGTCCAATGAAGTCCACTGGATATACACAACGTTCAATGCCATATGGCGGTAGTGGTGGCGGGGGTGCATGTAAGTGGTTTAGATAAATTGTTGCTAAACAAGAATATTGAATGTAATAATGGGGTCTGTCAATTAAATACATTGAGTGCTAGTCCATTGTTTAATCCTGGAGGGTCACATGTGTTGTCCTTACTGCCTCGAGAGCATTTGATGCCTGGTTGATTTGTGTGGAATTGAAAAATTTGGGTGCCATTCTAGCCCTTAGCAGACACTTAGCAATTTTTTGTGTTGAGACACTACGCAAAAAATGAGCACCAAAGGTCTTCAGCCAATATCTCATCTGTGCATCGTATTGCAAGAAATTTACTTGCTATTTTTTATTTTTTCGATTTAATTTTCTGTAACACATTTTTTATATTTCTATTAGAATCATCTGCCGTTTTTGTACCTTTGTTGGGCACTTGCCAGTTGGCTCAGTAGGTATAAACATAGCATAGTTTTGCGGTCAGTCACTCCATCTAGTGATTAAACTGCAAACCGGAGATCTTATTTTGCTCCATGTTTTTTTTAGAAAATGGCGCAAAACAATAGACTTTAGTAGTGTCAGTTTACCGAGTGTTGCAATGGGATCGTTTACCCACTTGAAACTAGGCACTGAAATAATCTCTGTATTTTCATCTATGGCTCCACCTATAACAGTTCTGATATAATTTTTTTAGAACACTGAGCCATTTGTTAAGCAGTAGGTACGTTACAGTGATCAGGCTGTGTCATACAGGTGGCCTTATCTTTTGTTAGCTTGTTTTTTACTTGAAAGGTTACATTTTGAGTGTTAAGATTAATTGGACTTTCGTGTTTGATGGCATTTTTTTGTCTGGAATTACAGATTTTCGTGTGTTACTGCATGCTTTAGAAAAAAAAACAAATTGTTATTATAAGGTGGTGCCATTATATGGATTGACCAATAGGCTCATTAAATTTGTTTTTATGTGAATGTTTGCAGATGGAGGCACCAGTCGTTATTAGCTGATGTAAAAGGAGTAGAATTCTACTTGTACTGAAGGTAATGTTCATTGATATAATCATTTTATTAGCATTTGGCTGTTAAATATTTAGGTTTATCTGCAAAAATGCAAAAAAATATTTTAAAGTTTGAACTGTGAAAACTGCTAAATTACTCTTTGCAATTATTTTCACGATGCAAACCTACCAGGGCATTTAATCTAAAAGCACTACACTTAGAATGATTTCCCCTAGTTCCACCTCATATCTAAGTACCAGTGAATGAACTTGATGAGTTAATCACCCCAATTTGGTCTGTGTGAGAATTTGAAATGTGGATTTTGACTGTTTTCACTTTTAAAATTATCTAAGCTAACATTAGTGTACACTGTATTGATGAGATTCTGTGAAGCCATAACCTTTGCGCTAGAAACACTAATTGAAGTACGTTCTATCTAGAATAGATGTTTCTTGTGTACACTTATTTCTTTAGCCTTTTTATTCTGAAGCTGCTTGAACTGTTAATTGCTTAACGATGTTTGTTATTTTTTCTGTATCTTTCGGACTTAGACATATTTGATTTTCATTTGAAGCTCTGCAAAAATAATAGCCTCAAGCATTAATTACCTTTTTAACAAATATTAATTAGGTTCTCATGTAGCATCCCATATAAACTGACAGAGTTTAAGTCATTCCTCAATCACAAAAGGCAGCATGCTCTAGTGGTTTGGTGGTGTTGGGCTTGTAATCTAAAGAATCATCGTTCAAATCCAGGCACAAACAGTTTTTCTATACTAAAATAAAATGAATTTCTAACTACGTTTGGTGGTAAGCTACATTCTTTATGAGTTAGTGAGTTCAGAAAGAGAAATGAGCATTTAAACTCATCGAGAATGATAGCTTATTTTGGAAAGAAGTTTGAAATAAACATTATTCTAGTATAGTGAAAGCATTTGCTATGTTATTTTGCCAGTGGGTATTTAAATCGCGAATTTATTAGAACGTAGCTGTACTAGGAGGTTTGTATTATATCTTAATAAAATAAATATTTAGCATTTTGTCATGGTGCATTGTTACTAATGAAACAGTGTTAAGGTCCATTGTTCAGTTATCATTTCTGTTAATGAATCTTATTTTTTAGGCATCATGTTAAAACTGAATACAGTGAAGACAAATAGGCTGCAAAACAGAAAGCCTGGTGATATAGAACAGAGTGTAGCACTTTACAACTAGGCTAAAACTGACAGTGGGGAGGAGCAACAGCACTTTTAGACATATCCTGTAGGCCTGTATGGACACACCCTGTAGGCCTGTATGTAGGCAGGTTCAACCAACCAAGCCAGCTACGATGGCTGTATGGACACACCCTGTAGGCCTGTATGTAGGCAGGTTCAGGCAACCAAGCCAGCTACGATGGCTGTACAGACAAACCCTGTAGGCCTGTATGTAGGCAGGTTCAGGCGACCAAGCCAGCTACGATGGAATTAACAATTTTTAACGAAACCGCTCTTAAATAGTTCCTTGCATAGTGTACCAGAAAATAACAAGATAGATGGTGTAGTCATCAGACCAGCAAAAAGTTCGCGTTCGTAGAGCCATCAATCGAAATAGTAGCAACGTGTGGAAGTGTATCTCAGTGAATAACATTGATGCATTTAGTACATATAGAAGATGTATATATTTGTCTTTGTTTTATTGACTGCATCCTTCAACCTTTTTTGGGACGTTTTTGCAGTACATCTGATTCTGTGTATATATAGCCTTCATGAGAATTTTTCATTACCTTTTCTGGATTACATTACTTTTGCTAAGGTTGTGCATTAATGATGTGCGAATAATAAGCAAATATTGTTGCCATTTTTGGGTAAAAAAATTCTAGCATTTTTGCCCCATGACATACGTGATGTAAATTTTAGCTTGCAATAAAATTTAGTTTAAATCCTGATCGTGTTTCTTGGAGCTGCCATTTTTATTAGCCACAATTTTTTAATTTAGTCTTTTTTCTTTTTGTTAAAATGACTTTTACTCAAAAGGTATTAATATTTCTTGCAAATGTGAAGCCTTAAGTACCAGTTGAAACACAAGTAGTTTATTTTGTACTAAAATCTGGTTTCACATCAACTCTTAGTGGCACTGTAACTCTTAGTTAGCGATTTTTTTCTCCTGCTAACTTAGCGTCACATTGTCACATTTATAGCAACTTGGGGAGATTTTCTCGAATCCCCAGCTCGACGTACAAGTAAGTAATGTATGAAGGTAACTGAAGAAAATCTCTCACGAGCCTCGTTTAGTAGCAACACAGTAGAGTCTCATCCACAATATGCAGGAGGAGGTGGTTCCATTATTGAAAGGGAAGCAAATGAAGAACAATATTTCGGATGTCGCTCGAGATTTGATCATAACTAGGATAGCTAGAGCTCTAGTTTGTCATAGTGTCTACCAGGCAACACTTAGCAAGACTAACATACTAGGCCTATAGGCTTATTCACTAGCGAAATAATCAGGTAACGACGCTTATGGAATTTTTGTGTTTTTGTTTTGTTTCCACTTGTAATAGTATAATTCGTTTTTACTCTAATTATGGTTCGTACAAAATCGTCTTTCTTAACCTATTGTTTGCATATTTGCGAAAAAGAATTTAGTGTGTATTCACTAGGTAAATATCATGATTTTGCAGTTGAGGCAGGCTGTCCAAGCTACATTGTTGCATTTTTGGAGAAGTCTGCAGAGAGAGAAAACATCACTGAGCGATGAACAAAGCAGCACGCCAAAGACTTTACGCAACTTTCCCTTTACAAAAGAGGAACTTTCAAAAGGTGAGTTATGTGTTTCTTTCGATTTGCCAATATGTGTGACGAAGGTTTACTAAATCATTTTTATGTAAATCTACATTGCATTTGATCTCTTTCAACAGAATGATTTGAACTTACATGAAATGTTGTATAATATAGTAGTTTTCAAAAGCACTTATCAACACTAACCGGAACAAGATTACCGTGTTTATTCCAGTATAACGCGCACCCCTAATTTTCGATTAAAATTCGGTATAAAATTTTATTTCACTTTTTCTCGGCTCAGACCAAGCATTGTAAGTGACAAACGTTGTTGAACACGTGGGTTGTTGAACAACTCCAGTCTCTAACATTTGTCTCTGGTACAGTGAATTCTCGGCTAGCTGCTGGATAAACGTTATAACTCTGGATATTGGTAATTGTGCAAAACATGCAATGCTTAACTCGCAGTGTGGGCCAGGCACCGTCTGACAAAGTCTGCTGATGACACAAATATTATTGATTATTTCCTTAACTAGGCCTCTGCATCTGCAGTGAGTGTTGGACATAGGCGTTTTGTGGGTCGAGTGATGTGGCTGCATTCAATGTTTTGCGATTGTGGTCAGCAATGAGTCATTGCACAAATAATATATTGATACATCTAAGCGTGTCACCCTAGCCCTCGTTTATAACGCGCACCCAAACTTTGAGTTCTTTTCTAGGTAGAAAATTTTGCGCGTCATACTCGAATAAATACGATACTTCTTTTTTGAGTGTGGGAAGGTAGGGCACGCTTGCCAGCTTGATAACAGAAACATAAAATGCAGTCCCAGTTTTTGTCAGGATACTTACTGTGTGACAAACTGTTAAAAAGTATGCAGTGCACAAATCTTTTTAGTTGAGAACAGTTGTATCCATTTGTGGAGAAGATTGAGTAATTTATTCCTATAAAACAATGACAGCAAAGATTTCGTGTGTGAGTGTCTTGGAAAAGTGAGCTATTTTGTTTAAAGAATAATACGCTTTGGTGTGAAATGTTAGCTTTTTTTGATACCTAATGACAGTCATTTTGTTCTTTAGATATGGTAACACAAGGAGGACTTGATGAGTAATTATTCCATGAAAACTGGTATCTGATATCGGATTGCTCATGCTTTTTTGACTGTCGTATGGAAGATGGTATCATATAGTAATACTGGAAAAAAGTTATTCTGACTCACTTTTTTTAAATTTTTTATGTCGTTTATTATAATGCACATGTTTTGGGTCGCATTTTGAGTGTGAAAACTAAACAATTAAACAAAATAATTAAATTTATTTGTAACTTACGAAATATTAATTTAAGCATCTCTAAACACAAGACATTTCGAACATTCAGGGGTAGTTAATGTAACAAGAAAGTGTGGTTTAAAGTAAATTACAAATTGTGAATAATATATGGCAAAAGGTGTTAATGTGGTGTGGATTGAGAGCGTGAATTGAATACTGCAATAAATGTTAATATAACGTTATTTTTACTTTAAATTGTCATTAAAAATAGCGATAGCGTCAGTAATTCCAAATTTTGTTGAAATTCTATAGTACATAAGTTCTACCTGCATAACATAGAATAAAATTACTGATCTCAGAAGTATAATATGTTCTACGGGTCATAAAACCAGACATTCCAAAATGTCTGAGTTGAGGTAATATTATTTATGTATTGCACCTGTGGTGGTGAATACATTGGTCATACCACCAGGTAATTTAGGTGCTTATTTTTGTTTCGTAATAAATTTGATATTGTTAACATTGTTCGTAGTTATAGTTTATGTATTGTGTTCAGATATTGGTGAAAACCATTTTTTCAAAAGGTGATACAAAAAAGATTTTCACATACTTTGTGATGACATAGGATGCAATCATGATGACCAATGTTCAAGGTGACATATGCACAGTACAAATATATAATGTAAAATCACTGCTGAACAATTACAGTTATTGCAAATGTTTCCATAAACTAAATGGCACATTAGAAGAATTCTGAATGATGCCTACATGACATGGTCATGCTGGTATACTTAAGCTTGATGCCTACCTAGCCTACACTTAGCAATGTGGTAAGTAGAACCCATATTGTAGAAGTAAATAAAGCTAAGTGCAATTGGGAGGAATGCTGGCATCATCATTATATAAGCTCCAGTTGTTAGCTTAAGTGCAGGCCTATAAAGCACTCAGAAAAATATTGCTTTCGCCACTTCGGCGAAATTAACTCTATTTACGTGGAATTATTGAAGTTCAAGCACATAGTCAACATGAAAGCCATACTTCTGATCTTTTTCGTAGGATTAATTTCAAGGTATGTTCATAAACCTAATTAGTTAAAACCTAATGCTGCTGTTTTGTTGTTGTCGTTGGTGTAGCTGTTGCTGGTGACGCTGAATTAATGTAATTACATGAGAAACATTGATTTTGATTTCAGTAGGTCTCAAGAAAGAGCGAGTGGTTTTGCGCGTAGACGTCACTGAGAATCTGGGTTCGATGCCTATTCTGGGCAGTTTCATTCTCCGTATTGATTTTAATCGTAACCTCGTAGAAAGAAGATGTATGCACATCTTAACATGGCTAACACTTTCCTGCCAGTTCAGTAGCTCTTAGGGGCAATTCTTGATTACGAGTCGGGTCTGGTCATGCAGAAAACGTGTTGAGTAGGCCCTAGGTCAGACTAGGTTAGATTCGATATTTATTGACATCTGTCAACTGTAAATACATTGCAAGTGACTAAAAGTTACAGCGGGTCCGGGGCGAAAAAAATCTTCCACAGAAAACAACTGTTCCAAGTAACATCTGTTCCTAAACAAAAATAAATTACAAATTATAACAACAACAAAAATACAAATAAACTAGTTTGGCCAAACCATTAGGTATTTATCGTGCAACACAAACCATTGAATGAATGCTAGATTTCGGCTTGCTGAGTACCAAGTGCCTTAAAAAAATTAAAAATACAAACTACTATTATTGCCTAGACACAACTAAACTCAACTTCGGCAGTGATATTTTAAGCATCCGCTTCAAGCTTAGCTCACCAAATACCTTAGCACTGTTCAGAAAGAAGCCGAAAATGGACACTAGAAAAGATTTTTGCCAGAAACCAAAAAAACAACTTTTCAGAAAAAAATCTTCCCGGAAAAGATTTTTTTCCACGTATAACCATCATTTCATAAAAATGTAAATTTTACAGAAAATGTAGTAAGTCATTCTTAAAGCACGGTATATATATTACGCTATAGAAAAATATGACGAAAATATTGTAGTTTAATCTAACTGTGTGTATTGACTGATATGGATCATATGACAAAAAATGAGTTAATTCGTTCAAGCAGTAAAATAAATTTGTACAGTCAGAATGATTAGGTAACGAACAATGTTGATCGTTGTATAATACGAACACTAGTACTGAGCAGTTGGCTTCAGTGTAAAGTAGCCATTTCTTCCATATATTAAGCATCTATCTTGTTATTTCTGTTGTTAGTGTTATTGCTGCTACCCAGTGTAACTTCAGTTGTTGTTGTGACTAACAAATGTTGAAAAAACTTTTGCACTGTTGTTTCAGTATGGATGAAACTTGCCAGTGTGTGCAATGAAGAAAAGAAATAGTGTGGTAAAACCAAGTATGCAGCTTATACTTGAATGGCGTACTTGTTCGTCTGTTGGGCAATTTCTTTCAGTGCCATGCCAAATTAATTCATTCACTTCTCGGTATTTAGAGAGCTGCCTTATTATTATTAAAAATGATACAATAAGCCTTCTATTTGCAGGGCACATACGTACAAAGATGTTAAATAAATCTTTACATTATGTACATTAAATAAATTTTTACATTAAATTCTTCACAGTTACAATTTCTTACTAAACAAGCTAACACAACTGCATTACGATTTATTAAATCTAATTACATATCTAATATTTGCGTACAATGTTTATACATGTTTTACTGTATGTACAAATAGTATATGTTGTAGCTTCTACATACATAAATAATCTTACATTAATGTCATTCGTATATAATCAATTTACGATAAGATCATTTTGGGTTATTCTTTTACAATATCTAACTTAAAAGCTGCCTTAAAAACGCTAATCGGTCTGTTGTTGAGTTTCCCTGCCTAGTGGCTTGCGGTGCACCAAAAGCCTGTAAAATCTTGCAAAGGAGTGGAATTTATTGGGTAAATTTAGGCCCCAAGATATTCACAATTCTTTGTAGTTCATAAAGTATCGGGGTTTTCATTTTCTGCATTGTCTATTTTCTGTAATGCAAATCCTATGAACATCAATTGAATTTGAAGTGATTACATCATTAAAACGACTTGAAATTGTAGCAACGAAGCTTTAAAATGAAATATTTTTCAAATAAAATTTAAAAAAAAAGATTGACTACTTACGTCATTTTCAAAAATTTCAAGGATTTTCAAAGTCAAAGTTAAAGCGCTGTAAATAAAAGATAGGCCCGAGAGGGAGTGAGCAAGAGAGAGACAGAGAGAACGTGAAGAGAGAGAGAGAGAAGGGGGACTGTATGAGAGAGTGATAGAGAGGGGGAGACATGTGAAAGGAAAGAAAGAGCAGGTAGAGAAGAAGAGGCAAACTGAAAAAGAGAAATCGAGGGCTTTACCTTACTAAAATAGCAGATGTTATAATTGAAAATGTGTTCGTGATTTTTCTGTTAAAAAATCTTTCTGAAAGTTATTTCTCCTCGAAAATGTTTTTTCCGTGAAAAACATTTTCTGGCAAATGAACCTAAACCTGTTCACTAAACATATGTTCACTTGTTTTCAGGGTTTGTAGCTTGTCATGTCTACCTTGTTATGATGAAAACGGGGAGAATGAATGCGAAGAGTCAGGTTTTCCTCCACTTACCGAGGAAGATTGCCCTTATGGAGTGGGCACAGATATATGTGGTTGCTGTGACAGATGCTTAAAGGCAAATGCAGCAGTTTTTCCACCTTTTATTAATAATCAACTTATTTATAATTATTTTTTAAATCTAAATCAAAGTCTTCCAATAACTATGATTTATTATTTACACATTATGCCATAAATATTTTTTTGGTTTTGCGCAGTATTTTGCTTTCTCGTTATGTGGTATGTACTGAAAAATCAACATTTGCTTCTCTCTGTAGGGACCAGGCGAGCGATGTGGTGGCAGTTGGAATATATATGGATGGTGTGGAAATGGACTGTCATGTGAACCACCGCTTCCACTGATCACAATCCCTGACAGCGAGGATGATGGGCCAGAGATACTAAAACTATTTGTTCTCCCTCCGCCAGATTTGTTCTTCTGTCAAAAAATAGCAGACGTGGAGGACAGTGGGCCGTGGGTTGATAGCACTGACTGATTGTTTTGGAGTTTCGACCAGCATTTTTTTCAGTTTATTGGAAAAGTAATAAATATACAGTAGCTACATCTGTTACTATATAGCAAGGCATTAAATATATCGATTGCAAATTTGTTCACATATCAGCTACAAGAAGAGTACAGAGCAGAGCAAAAAAAAATAATAAAACGGTAAGAAAGACGCAAAAAGATATAAAATTAAATAAGGAGTGAGAATTGAGGACAAAAGCTTCTGTAATCATGCGCCATTTTTAATTTAAGCCCAGTAAATGAGTTTTATTTCTAGCAATTATTATATTAGTACAACATACATGTATTTATAGTTCATACATAGCGAAATGTTGAATAAAACTGTATATTCATTGCTATGATTTTTATGCACATTTTATTTCTGTTTAGTGCATTGCTTACGTGCTTGCCTTTTGCAAACAATTCGGCACATTGCAGCTAGCTAATATTTAGCATTCAACAGCATGATGATGACTTTTGACGTTCAGAGCAAATGCCCTCCTTTTACGTTCCGAGTAGCACTTCTACCATTGGTCATTGATGACTAAAAAATTTTACCTTTGCGAGGGGGGAAACGGGCGTCCCCCTCTAATAACCCGGTAAGTGGTTGTTTCAGACAAGACAGACGACCTGCAAATAATAAACGCAGGCAGGCGAAAACAAATGTTTTTGACACATAGATTAATCAGAACTCTAAACACTTTTATTAAAACCTATAAAGATACAAAATAACACAAAACTCTTTGTAAAAAAATAAACACAAAAGCGATTTTCTTTCCGTCTGCTAAAAGTAGTTCTCAACTCCCCCGCCTCTTTGCGAAATAGTTCCACATTAAAAAAAGAAGAAAATTGTTGTTCCCTACGTTCCTCGTGAATATTTAACTGATTCGCAACGACCATTCAATCATTGTGCCGACACTGGAATCTACCTCATTAACAAACTTAAAACGGTCACCTGCATGACTTGAATTCGATTCTAAATCTGATTAATCAATCATGTAATTCTCCAGGATATTTTGGATTTATGACTGACGGATTCAAGGATGATAGTTCAGCTTTTCTTTATTAAATTAAATTATAAATTTTAATAAGCAAATCAGGTATTTCAAAGCCCATTTCAGACTCCTCCGTCAGTGTTTTAACGAGCTTTTAAAACACATCAACATGACAAAATGACAAAAATAACCCATTCTATGAAATCAATGGTTATATTGTTTAAGTTATCATATAATTCAAATCATGGTACAAGAATTCTGAACAAAAAAATAGTCTACACTTATAAAAAATCTCACAGAATAGACACAATTGTCAGAATACTCTTCAAATTTTGAAATGTGTATATCTGTTTTAGAAGACTTTCAAAAAACAGGAGTCTAAAATGAGTTTCGTGATAACTATTTTGTTTCTTGAAATGTAGAATTTAATTTGTTCAAAAAGCTGGAATATCATCCATGATATTGACATTTATATTTATGTCTATGGATTTACATATACGTATGCGTATATAATGCGAGATTTTTTCAGCTACTAGGTAGACAAGCGGACGAGTAACACATCAAGCAAGCCGTCTCGGTCTCCCGTGTTTACATAGGGGGTTAATTTTTTGTTTCGAAATGTTTCAAAACCCCCAAAGAGGACGTTTTTTTGGCTGTTGGTTAACTGAGATCTGAAGAACGAGACAGCAAGAGCCGGGGTGCTATATTGCTGGAAAGCGCATTCAATGTAGGGTTTAATACTTTGGTTTCCCGGGAGGCCCACCCCTTCACAACAACTGGCATTTTTCCTTAAACACCTGATTGTTTCGAAAGTTTGACCAAACACAATCTGCAAAAACGCTCTTGCGTTCTCACTTGTCGCATTTATGAACATTTCTGCCAGAGCCCAGAGTTTTTTCTCAAGTAGAAGGCTGCGTTGTTTGCGGTCATCGCACAGCATTCTACTTGTAGACTTTACTGCTACTAAATTGGCTGTGTTATGTCTGTTAAGCCTTTTACCATCATTACGAGAGCGTTACGTAGAATGTTCACGCATTAATGATTATCAGTGGATGAGTTTAATAGTGTTTGTCATGTCAATTTTTCGATTATGCGCAGAATATTTTTGCAGGGTTTCGCCATGCTGTTAACGTTGGTTAATTCTGATTTTGCTACATTTGCTGTTGTCAGAGGCGGCGGCAGTGACAGCATTGCATATTGGGGGTTGTTTTAGTGTGGCACGATGTTCGCGATGTCGTGTGGATAGCATGACGTGTGTAAACGGGATTGCAGATCACTCAAACGTCAAACGAGTATATGTAGAAACTTACACGTCATCGTGTAACGTATTTTATTCATCATATAAAATAACATTATAATTATGTATTATAAATTATAATATTATAATAATATGATATTGATGTAGTTGAAAGCATGGCTCAGTGTACTGATAAATTTATTTCTAAAGAATTACTGGGCAACAGTGACATGGAGGATTTGGATATAAAAAGATTTGTATTGCATTTTCGTTCGCATTTTAATCTTAACACACTATTGTGTGTTGTGTGTTTTTCAGTTGAGGTAATCATTTATTTCTTACCAATGCTTAGCATCGTTAAACTTGGCTGTTAAGCCGGCTTTCACGGCGCTCGCGACTTCGGCGATTATCCGAAAATTTCCAAATCCGAGTCGCCAAATACTCGCCAACAGTTTGCTAAGCAGTCACAAAGAAGTCGCGGCTCCGCAATGGGACATTGGCATAAGGAATTCCTACAATAATCTGAAAAATAAGAGATTAACAACAACAACAACAACAACAACAATAACGCACCGAAGAGGGTTTGAAATAGTTACTAATGAACTAATGCTCGTAATTATGTACATTTAAGTCCCTCTCCTTAGTGACCTAGGCTCCGACAATCAATAGCAATGACAGGTTCAGCCACTGAATACTAGCTCCCGGTTAGTAATGCATGGGGAAGTAAGGAGAACAAACTTAATTAAAAAAAGAACTGTATTTCAATATTTCAGTTAATTTGTTGTCAATGTATAAGAAAAGACATGAAGACATTTACTGATTATACTCGTTACTTGTCTAGTCCACTATGCCACAAATAGGCCTAATTATCTCCTCATTAATTTTGCAATTGATTAATCAGATTAAGTCTAATTTTTATAACATCACTTCGCATATTAAACAAAAACTGTGTTCAAGGCAAAGCAAATAGATATATTGAAAAAGTCAAAAATTATTTGGTAATCACGGCTACCTTATTATAGGCATCTTCCCAGTGGCTTAGCAAAAAGAGGTTTCATTCCATCCATTCAAAATGGGCAAAAACCGGTGGCCAACGTTGTGGTTACCTCCTGTATGGAAGCATATGTGTGAATTGAAGGACAAATATAATATGGTTATTAATTACTGATAGATTTTAAACATCTATAAGTATTATATTATAACGATTATAACGATATTAGACATTATAACGATTCTGGTTTGGAGGACCAAAACTCAACCTTATTGTTCTAACCCAATCTTACAACTCCCTGCTCGTTCTACTTAACTGCCGACAGAAGGCAGCTCTATACAGCATAAAGCCTAGATGGCCTAATATTAAGATACCACAACAAGATCGAAAATAAGAATCGAACAGTATGATATTTCATCGTCATCTTCATCAGGACGACGAAATGGCTAATTGGACATTGTATCGTTCACATAAAATGGAGATTTTGCTAAGTAACTGTCATTGAATACTAAGACAGGTTGACCAGTCTAGCTAGCAATTACACTGGCTGCCTGTTTTTATTTTGATCTTTCCTATCTTTCTGTTTTTCTTTTATTTTAGTGTGCTTGCAAAAATAACCGCTCAAAGTGCAAAATGTTGTTAAAAATGAAAGAAAAGTTTAAAAAGATTGGTCATTAGATGAACATTTATTACAGACTCAATAGCATGTCCAGATAAGGCATTTAGATATAGGATCTAAAAAATAATGTGTATTTTAAGCACAATATCTTCCTTAATCTGACTCTTCGTAAGTGCACATTTCGATAGCGTCCAGCACTGAGTGAATTTGAGAAACATCTCCACTTTCATTTAAAAACAGACTTTTTGGCAGTTTTCTAGGAAGAAAACATGAATTTCTTTAAACCAAGTAGGACGAGTGAATAACTGAGAGGTATTTACAAGATTAAAACAACATCCACTTACTAAAAAAATAATATCTACAAAAATAAGAAATATAGTAGGGCCTACAGCGCATAATACGGGATCGTGATGGTTAATCACGTTCCGCTGGTGAGTACGTCTATATGGGCCAAAACAGGGGCGTAGTTTTAACTGCGTAAATCCACTTTGGCTACATATAGGACCTATATTGTAAAAGGTATGAACTATTTCAGCTTGACAAGTTCACTTGGGCCCAACCTTTCTTGGAACTTACCTTACAGATGAACAAGCCCATGTTAAGCCATGTGGTACGTGGATTTACATTTAGGCACACCCATTTGGGCCCATATGTAAGTTCTTCAGTGGGTGTGCTACAAGGACAAAATAAGAATGCGTCCATAATGAGTGTCAATCTTAATTGAGCCCAGGTGTGATCCATTTGGGCATGTTGGCTTCAGAAATTTAGCTAGCTGCACTGTTGAAAAAAATCAAAACTAATCTTATATTGACATCAAACTGATAAAAATATGAATATTGTGTAAATGTTTGTTAACTATGGTGTTTCAGCATTAGTTTCCACTGGCACCCTCAATGCAAGTATGAATAGAATGCTTATCCTAGGTTAGGCTGTTTGATATTTCAAAAAAATTTGGCCTCGCAATGTCGTTTTTTGTTATATAATTGAATATATAAGTTTATAATTAAATATTTAACTTTTGTTATTAATTTATTTTAATATTGTATGAGAAATACTTCATTGCTGCCGCAGTTTGACTAAACACGTATATAGAGAATCAAGTATTTAAACAATGATTCGTTTTAAATCAAAATTAATAAAACATGTCAGAAATCTGGCCTAATGATCTGTATGGAGATGTAACGAGTCAACGAGTTGTAGAGAAGCAATATAGAAAAGTTGCCAAAAAAACAGAAAAAGAGAATAGATGGGCGGATATCTGCGAGAGAACGGGGAATACAGATGTGACAAGCATGAAAGTGAAGTCAGAAATGACGATTTGACTGAGCCTGTGATAGACTGTGGTAGCTAGCAAATATTGAAAGTGAAGCTAGTCAGACCAGCGCCTCAATAAGCACCACTGATCATTTATCGATCTCAGTTGACTTGTCTGTAAAACAATTAACTAAAGAAATTGGAGAATTAAAATATATTCAGAGGGCTATGCCTGTAGGGGAGAATGCTAACGAAACTAAGAAAAAGCAAAATGTTATAGTCATGAAGCTACCCTCACACTTAATCAACCATTGTTGTCAGCGTAGTTCATTATACTTTTTGCATACGTGAAATAAATTGTTCTTATGTCTTATACTATAGCTTAAGATGACTTAAACAGGAAATACTCGAACATTGAATAACAGGATGATACACCGACCGAGCAAATTAGAAAACTATTGTGCAGCAACAAGAGCTTGCCATGGGAAGATACGTTATTTTTGGGCCAGCTGAACCCGAAGACGATTGTCTCCAAAATGATAACAGGGATTCTTCAACTGGATCAGAAAAATTAAACTCTGAAGAGGCCGGGGATAAAGCAACACATTCTGCAGTAAAGCAGCAATACACATTCTACTTGCAATTAGCCAAAATATGTAAAAAGTGTGTTGAAAGGTTGTCGTTTAACTAATCTAGGTTTAGCATGCCAAAGGATTCTGCACATAGATTTAAATGTTGCGCGTGCGCAGAGAAATGCTACTAGACTCCACAAATAATTATTGTGAGGTAACAATGAGCGTCATTTATACGATTGGAAAATTTATTGTGCAACAGAAACTTCGTTTATTAAATCATTATGAAATGGTATTATAATTCCACTTAACTGTTGGAATTGAACGCCAATACCTTCATAGCCAGACAAATCCAATGGATTCTGTTTAAACAATACAACAATAAAATTTTCGCTTCTTGAGCTAAATATTGCTCTGGATTTCTTTGGCGACTGTAAGTTTGGCGGAACAACAAGATTTCAACACAGATCATGCTATTCTAATCGAACTTGAACAAAGCTGGTGACTGGTGACCATGGGTAGTTGTAGGAATTACGAAGCTGTGCTTAAGGATTTCGTCTTTCGAAGATTTAGACTTAGTCTGTTTTTTATGTGCTTTCTGTTACTTCTGCCATATCTGCCATCTCTTTTACCCGTAATTAACTTCAGTGCCAGATTTCTTTTCCGGCACAAAAATTTAAGACCAGCAATCGCTGCAAATCAACAAAACATATCTATTACACCAAAATTTGTAATCCCGAATGTTGTGCATTATTTCTGGACTGAACCTAAGGGGAATTATTACCATTCGATGCGGTTCTGGAAAATGTTAGGACCAATCAGTGCTTACAAAATTCTCAAGCCTGACAAAATTATCCTACACTGCAAAGAGAAACCTTCTGGGAAATGGTGGGATGAAATATTTAGGATAGTGCCGATTGACATCGACATCATTTATGAACCAGTAGTTATCTTTGGACAGCCAATCTTTGTAAAAGCTCATCGTGCTGATGTGGCACGTCTTCAGATCTTGAGAAAATATGGTGGCATCTACTTAGATTTGGATGTTGTAGTCCTCAAGCCTTTTGACGATTTAAGGGTACACGATTGTGTGTTAGGAGTGGAAACTGGCCAGAAAAGGGACACGGTTAATCTTACTAATGCTGGAGTTATATTAGCAAAACCTAATTCGGCTTTTTTGAACATGTGGTATGAAGGTTACAGACATTACCACGGTAACTGTTGGTTGTGTAACTCTGCTAACGTACCTAACCGTATTAGAAAAAAGCATCCAAACTTAGTTCACATAGAACCCAATATCTGGCATGACACAAGCTACAAAATTTTTAAGAAGCGCGTGAATCTGACTGGCATCTATGCATATCATATGTGGGCTTCTTCAGGAATGATGCAGCATCCAATTCCAGGCCTCAACTCCGCCAATTTGAGACCAGGGAATACCTATAAATTGAAGAACACATTCGGCGATCTAATTAGAAGATTTTATCTTAAGAGTTATGGGCCGAAACGGAATAAGTCCAAATCCATAACTAAATCTGGGACAACGTCTACAAAAGGTAACTTCCCAGTGTAGCTAAGCATGGACGTTTTGTTGTAGGTCTTTAATCAGATTTGGTAAAATGTCATAAGATGTTTTGGCAAAAATAATAATGACGTTTTCAACAAATTAGTTATTCTTGGACCTGTTGAAGCACTTAGTAAATTAACAATGCCAAGCGTCTTTCAAATTCAAATACAAAGATACACACTTATAATAAATGTACTTTTTATGTGTTTTTTAATGGAAAACAGGCAAGTGTGAACTGCTTTGTGAGTTACTGTAGGCAAGTTATTGCAGGCTCTCCAACAGTTGCTGCGAGTTGGTTTCCTGCAAGTTACCGTTTTTTGTGAACGGTTCAACAAGTTACTCTCGGACACTTCTCGCAGTAAATAGAGAAGGGAGTGCCAGCTTGTGCTTACTGTCGCAGAGTAACGAGCAGCAAGTTTTGCAGTAAGCAAGAAAACTTGCGTACTATTTGCTTACGGTGCGAGTTTTCCTCCTAAGTAACTTGTAAGCGTGTTCACACTAGAAAGAATCGGACTAGTCACTTTCCAACAGTAAATGCGAGTTGACTCTCCGCAAAACTTGCGACATCTCTTTCGAGAGATTTCAGGTTAGTCAGCAAGACGGCGAGATTTTAAGGACGACATTGATCAGGAAAATAAGAAGCATAATTACATTATTTATGTTATTTTTGTCGTTGTTTTTGAATAGAAATTTATAATTTTAATGCAATTTACTATAATTCGTAATATAGTCCCTACCCCAAAGATTGGCACATCATCACAACGCAAGGCCACATCAGGAACTACGGCGGCTGCCCGAGGGATAATGACCACCATGCATGCAGCCATAACGAAATACCTGAAACTTTACAAACAAAATAATAATGAAAGTAATGACAAGCTGATATTCCATTTATACAGAGTGGTTAGTTAATTGCTGCAAATTATATTATTATTATTATTATTATTATTATTATTATTATTATTATTATTATTATTATTATTATTATTATTATTATTATTATTATTATTATCATTATTATCATTATTATTATTATTATTATTATTATTATTATTATTATTATTATGCTTATAACAATATTAGTTAAGCACTTTATAGCAAGTATCATGTTTTCAAAGAAATATTCCTGTTCTCAGAAACTTTTATAAGTTTGAATGTGCGAAAGATGCTATTATCTTGCGCCTTGATAGGTGCTCTTCTGATGCATGCGAACTACAAGGTTATGCTAGAGGACCATGAGGTTTGAATATTGATTTAAAAGTCGCGCGTGAACAGAAAAAGATTGCTAGACTCACAAAAATTGTGAGGTAACAATGAGAGTCATTTCTATGACTTTGCAAAATTTATTGTGCAGCGGAAGCTTCGTTTATTACATCATTACAACAATGGTGTTACTTAACTGTTGGAATCAAATGCAAATACATTCAAATCCAGGAGAAAATTCTGATGGATTCTTGTTAAACAATTCAAGTAATTTTTTTCGTTTGCACTAAATATTGCCCAGATTTCTTTGGCGACTCTGAACTGGGTAATTCAGTGGCACAACAAGCTTTCAGCACAAGCCTCAAGCTGTGCTAATCAAACTTGGATAAAGTTACGCTGGTGACTGCATGGTGGCCATGTGTAGATTCAGGAATTACGAGGCTGTGCTTAAGGATTTCACCATTCGAAGATTTAGACTTATTCTGGTTTTTGTGTGCTTTCTATTACTTCTGCCGTATCTGCCATCTCTTGCACCAGAGACTAATTCTAACACCAGATTTTTTTTCCAACAGAAAAGTTTAAAGCCAGCGATTGCTGTAAGTCAGCAAAACAAATCTGTTACACCAAAATTTGTAATCCCAAATGTTGTGCATTATTTCTGGGTAGCACCTCAGCGGGGTAATTTTTACCATCCGATGCGGTTCTGGAAAATGTTGGGACCAATCAGTGCTTACAAAATTCTCAAGCCTGACAGAATTATCCTACACTGCAAAAAGAAACCTTCTGGGAAATGGTGGAATGAAATATTTAGGATTGTGCCGATTGACATCGACATCTTTAATGAACCAACAGTTATCTTTGGACAGCCGATCTTTGAAAAAGCTCATCGTGCTGATGTGGCGCGTCTTCAGATCTTGAGGAAATATGGTGGTATCTACTTAGATTTGGATGTTGTAGTCCTCAAGTCTTTTGACGATTTACGGGTACATGACTGTGTGTTAGGAGTGGAAACTGGCCATAGCAGGAAGACGGCTAACATCACTAATGCTGGTGTTATATTATCAAAACCTAATTCGACTTTCTTGAACATGTGGTATGAGGGTTATAGACATTACCGTAGAAACTGTTGGCTGTGTAACTCTGCTAATGTACCTAACCATATCAGAAAAAAGTTTCCAAACTTAGTTCACATAGAACCCAATATCTGGCATGACACGAGCCACAAAATTTTCAAGAAGCGTGTGAATCTGACTGGCATCTATGCATATCATATGTGGGCTTATTTTGGAATGATGAAGCATCCAACTACAGGCCTGAACTTCGCCAATTTGAGACCAGGGAATATCTATAAATTGAAGAACACATTCGGCGATCTAATTAGAAGATTTTATCTTAATAGTTATGGGCCAAAACAAAATAAGTCCAATTCCATAAGTAAATCTGTGACAACGTCTAGTGGCAACTTCCCAGTGTAGCTAAGCATGAAAATTTTATTGCAGGTCCTTAATTAGATTAGGCAAAAAGGTGTCACAAGTTGTTTTGGCAAAAATTTTCTGGCAACATCAAAAATTTGAATTTGATATTTTCATCAAATTAGTTATTCCTGGACCTGTTAAAAAGACACTTTAGCAAATTAACATTTAGAAGCATATTTGAAATTCCAATTCAAATTCAAATATAAAAATACACACTTATTAAAAATGTACCTTTTGTGTGTTTTAATGAAGACACAGGCAAGTGTGAATGGCGTTGTGAGTTACTGTCGGCAGGTTATTGCAAGCTCTCTAGCAGTTGCTGCAAGTTGTCTTTCCGCAAATTACTGTCTAGTGTGAACGGATTGACAAGTTACTCTCGGGACACTTCTCGCTGTGAATAGAGAAGGGAGTGTCAGCTTGCGCTTACTGTCGCCGAGTAACGAGCAGCAAGTTTTCCAGCAAGCCAAGAAAACTTGAGTACTATTCGTTTATGGCGCGCGTTTTCTCCCCCAAGTAATTCGTAAGCTTGTTCAGGCTAGAGAGAATCAGACTAGTCACTCTCCAACAGTAAACGCGAGTTGACTGTCAGCAAAACTCGCAACAGATCTTCTGAGGGATCTTCTGGAACTTAATTTAAACTCTAGATCCTGTGTACAATAAATGAGAGCCACTAGCTATGAATGACTTCAGACTTCCAGTTATTTGAAAATTAACTGTTTCCTCGTGAACTTTCACTCATTAAATACACTTTTGTTATGGATAAGAATGACAAAAGTTGCTTAGCCAACTGATAAGCACAATTCTAGATTCTGTATAGTGAATTAGAAACACCAGATATGAATAACAAGTTTTAGGTTTTAAAAGAGCTTTCACTCATCAAGGCCAAATACCTCGTTTTATAGAGAAAAATGTCGAAATTGCTCAGAAAATTGGTATATGTTTCTAGATTTTGTGCAGTCAACTAAAAACATTGGTTATGAACAACTTCAGATTTTTAGACCTTTGAAATTTAATTGCCTCTTAGAAACCTCGAAATTTCACTCATTAAACTAATTAGTTCTTCCTATAGAGGAAACTGTTGTCCAGGTAATCAATAGGTATACTTTTCTAGATCCTGTACAGTGAATTAGAAGCAGTAGCTTATGAAAAAGTTTCAGATTTTCGAAAATTGATTAACGATTAACTAACTATCTAATTAACCAAAACTAACATCGGCAATTTTATTACAGTAAGTTCTGTAACGCATGTTCCAAAAAGTTATGCACAGGGGCGTATCAAGATTTTACGACGCCCTAGGTTGATAATTCAGTCCCGCCCATCTCTATTGTGAATTTACGGTTTTTTATGTAATGAATACATTAAACAATTATTTGTGGTGTATTAGAAACACCATTAACCTAGTTTTTGCGTGGTTATTATTAATGACAAGTATTTGTATGTAATTATAGCACTTATATTCAAGCAGGATGCTCAACTGCTTGTTGTATAGTACCTTGCACCTGTTCGTTATGTGGCACTTATATAAAAGATGCGCTCAGTTTCTACTTGTGGTGTTTTATAAAATGTGCCCTTTACACGAATATGAAAGTATACCCGTTTTCCGAGGAGAATAAGATTTTTTTTCTAAAATGTGACGCCCCTCAAACATTGGCGCCCTAGGCTATAACCTAGTAAGCGTAATTGGTTAATACGCCCCTGGTTAAGCATCCGAGTTTCGTGTCGATCTAATTATTTGTTGCAAGAATATCAGAGAAAGACCAATGGCACGTTCAGACGTAAAGAAAGACTTCTCTCGCAACTTGTTGCAAGTTGCGAGAGAAGTCTATACGTCTGAACGCGCCAAGATAATTGTAGACTTATGGAACGCCAAACTGGAATTTAGTGCTTATTTTTGAATATTAAAAATCATTTACGCATATCAATAAATCAATTTTGAATATTCATTAATGATTTACTCATATTAAAAATAAACATTAAATTCCACTTGGGCATTCCATATAGACATTGGACATCGGATGCATGAACATGGACCCCTAATTTAAAAAACGGAAGGTTTTCTTTAAAAAGCGTAAAATATGAAAAGTTAATTATTATTTAAATTAGCAGTGTTGTGTGCTTAATGGACAAGGAAAGGGGTACCTGAAGTAGGTTTCAGAAAAATCGCCTTGAAAATTATAATACTTTACAGCAATTTTATGCGTACATCGTACTCACGTTAAAAGGGATTTTTGTTCTCCCGCTATACTGTTCCTACGACGTCAATACATGACGTCACTACTCAAACGCAAATCAGGGGAAGAAAAGGCAATGTTAAATTATGTCCCAAAAAACTTTCCATGGAAAAGTTACTTAGCATTTCTCTTACCTGTTGGAAAGATTTATGTAAGTAATAATGTAATAATTATGTAACTAGAAACTAAAATGTTTGTAGCAGTTGGTAAAATGTTGCTAACTCACCGTCCAGGGTGCGCCACTCACTAAGCCTAAACGTATTTTTAATCTTATTGACAATATACAGTAATTTAAAATTTTATTTAGTGAGCAATATGTTTGCTACGAATGCTCTATTGATTTCTTCAAACTTTACTCAGTGTTATCTAAATTTGTTTCAAGCGAGCTACCAGGAAAATGGCTGCGCCTAACGGTCATCGCGGGAGTTTAAATTTACACGTTTTATGCAGCGTTACGGCCGACGCAAACCACGCATGTAAAAAGGCAGCACGAAGGTGCTATAAAATTTCAAGACGAGTTTTTAAACTTTATGTAAGTAGAGGGTTTTTTGTGCTTTAAGATATACGTGCAAAGCAAACACGGTAACCTCAAACTGTGTAGATAATTACCGATGGTTGAGGTGGTTACTTAGCAAGTGGGTGGTTACTGTACATGCTTTGCGGGTGTGATTTAAGCCATGCAATACTACTCACATAACATTGTAATTATCCCTCATGTTTTTAGGCTAAGAGAATGTTAAGCTTTATATCAAAATCATTAGATGGAAAAAAGCAAAGTATCAACGCTTGTATTAATTAGTCATGTTTGCACCATAGTATGAAATTTAGTGTTCGCATAAACATTAGGGCTGGCCATTTGGAAAATACTTGTCAAAGTCGATTATATTCCAGCAAACGAGTGACATCACATTAAGAAAAAGCAAACTGGTAAAGTTTTACGTGATCTGCAATAATTAAAATTAGCTCGGTGTTCCTGGAAAACATTGTGCAAAAGTTACGGGAAAGAGGTGAACGCCGGCTCAGTTAACAAACTACAGCTAATTAAATATACAAATTACTTACTTTCAAACTGTCTACATTAGATAATTCTTTCGATAGTTTGCTTTTCTTAATTTTTTCGTATGATATAGAGTTTTATGTTGGCCTTTAAAATACCTTACATGAAAACGAAATGCTTTTGTATAGGCGCCAAAAATCTAATATCTTTCTACTACGTCGCCGAATCACAAATCTCAAAGCTCAGTCTGAGTAAATTAATAAGAAGATTTAGTTTTAAAAATCTTGTAGAAAAGCTATTCTAATGCATGATCGTTCATACAGATTACAATAACTGCAATGACATTATGAGAACATAAACTGTTTTATTAAAACACCATAGTACGTTTTACAGTCGCAGACTTATTAGCTTGAGGTGGTAACGTTGTAGTTGACTTCAACAGGGAAACCCAGACTGAGTGGAGATTAACTGTAAATAGTTATGCCTACTTCACAAATAGGGCGCAACCAAAGGGATAGAGGGGGGTGTTGGGACAATTGAGGTTGCAGTTCTCTTACACTAATATTTCATACTAAATACTTATAATGTGTACAAAAGCTGGTAAAGTTATGCATCAGGTGAAACTTATTTTCTCGGCAACAAGTAAAAGCCAACTTCTGTCAGATTAAAAACATGAAAAGTTTCAAGAATGACTGGTATAGTGGCAATTATTAGCAATTGAATAATCAATTACATAGACGAAGAAATTAAAAATTAATCAATAATTCGGACCTTATGAGGAGAGCCGAAGTGTAGCTTTTGAATTTTTAATGACTCGCTAATTTTTAACTCTCACATTTTTAAAGAGTCATCCATTCTCTATATTATGCGCATATGTGAAGTTTGCAGAGATACAAACCTTGCTGGATAGACGTTGATACGTGGATATCTCTAGTCAACAAGGTGCAGACGTGAAGTGAAGAGACAAAAATGATGAAAAGACAGTACTTGTGTGATCAATATAGGAGTGAATCCATAATATAGGCTGTAGGAGTGAATCTGAGCGAAATTAGGAAAAACAAATTGATTTATACAGCAAATACTCGAACATTGAGAAAAATGACACGCTGAGTGAGTAAGTTAAAAAACTCTCAGAAATCATGCAGCAACATGGGCTTGCATTTGACATATTGGAGAAAGAAAAGCGTGCCAAATATGTCGTTATTATTGAGCTAGCTGAACCAGAAAACGGACAAAGTTACAACAGGGAATGTAATCACATTTTAGTGACATTCTTCAACTGAATCGGAGTGATTAAACTGAACACATCTTATCCTCCCAAACTGCCGCGCCCCAAATAGCCTGCCCCATTCAACAGATACATCGGCAATGGCAACGGTACGGAAATTAAGCAGTAAGCCTGACAATTTGATAATTTTAATTTATAGAACAACACATGCTCATATTTCTCTTCAGCACACTGTACAATTCTGTCTGCTTGTCTGTACATTTCTCTGTACAATTGTTTCTGTACAAAATCTAAATAGCTTTTCATTTGTCTTGCTGTTATCATAATACCATCATCTTCTATTCTGTTGCAAGAAACGACTAAGATTATGCTAAATAACTCTAAAGTCTGAACATAAAATTAAGTGTCGCGTGTGCACAGAAAAAGATCGCTAGACTCACAGAAATTGTGAAGTACCTATGAGAGTCATTTTTACGACTGCAAAGAAGCTTGGTTTATTTTTATATTATTACAACAATGGTATTACAATTCGACTTAACTGTTAGAATCGAATGCAAATGCATTCATATCTAGAAAATTCTGATGGAATGTTTTTAACAATTCAAATATTTTTTGCTTTTTGGCACTAATTATTGGCCGGATTTTTTTTGGTGACCCTAAACTTGCAGTTTAGTGGTACAACAAGCGTCATGCTATTCTGTTTAAACAATACAAATTTTTGCTTTTTGAGCTAATTATTACTCTGGATTTCTTTGGCGACTGTAAGTTTGGCGGAACAACAAGATTTCGACATAAGATTATGCTATTCTAATCGAACTTGAACAAAGCTGGTGACTGGTGACCATGGGCAGTTGTAGGAATTACGAGGCTGTGCTTAAGGATTTCGTCTTTCGAAGATTTAGACTTATTCTGATTTTTACGTGCTTTCTGTTACTTCTGTCGTATCTGCCAACTCTTTTACCAAAGATTAACTTCAGTACCAGATTTCTTTTCCAACATAAAAATTTAAAGCCAACTGTCGCTGTAGATCAACAAAACATATCTGATGCATCAAAATTTGTAATCCCAAATGTTGTGCATTATTTCTGGATTGAACCTGAGCTGGGTAATACTGTCCGTCAAATGCATTTCTGGAAAATTTTGGGACCAATCAGTGCTTATAAAATTCTCAAACCTGACAGGATTATCCTGCACTGCAGAAAGAAACCTTTTGGGAAGTGGTGGGATGAAGTGTTTAGGATTGTGCCGATTGACATCGAAATCTTTAAGGAACCGGAAGTTATCTTTGGACAGCCTATCTCTGATTATACTCATCGTACTGATGTGGCACGTCTTCAGATCTTAAGAAAACGTGGTGGCATCTCCCTAGATTTGGATGTTGTAGTCCTCAAGCCTTTTGACGATTTACGAGTACATGATTGTGTGCTAGGAGTAGAAACTGGTGAGAAAAAGAAAACGGTTAATGTCACTAATGCTGGAGTTATATTAGCAAAACCTAATTCGACTTTCTTGAACATGTGGTATGAGGGTTATAGACGCTACCGTAGTAAGTGTTGGCTGTGTAATGCTGGTAAAGTGCCTAGCCGTATTAGGAAAAAGCGTCCAAGCTTAGTTCACATAGAACCCAACATATGGCATGATACAAGCTTCAAAATTTTTAATAATAACGAATACGTGAATCTAAGTGGCATCTATGCATACCATATGTGGGTTTATTATGGAATGAGGAAGTATCCAGTTCCAGGCCTGAACTTTGCCAATTTGAGACCAGGGAATATCTATAAATTGAAAAACACATTCGGTGATCTAATTAGAAGATTTTATCTTAACAGTTATAGGCGGAAGCGGAAAAAGTCCAAAACCTCTAGTAAGTCTGTTACAACGTTCACAAAATGTAATTTTGGAAACTTCCCAATGTAGCTAAGAATAGATATTTTGTTGTAGGTCCATAATGAGATTAGGTATATATAATGTCATAGGATGTTTTGACAAAATAATGACTTCTTTGTCAAATAAATTAATCTAGTGGACGCGCTAAAGACATTTTAGTAAATTCACATTGCTGAAGCATCAGGATTTTATTTAGCATACACACTTGTAATAAGTGTCTTGATTAAGTGCCTTACAGCCAATTCAGACTAACATGTTTTCTTGCTCGAGTTTTCTCTGTTGGAGAGAACTTTTAAACTTTCCGACAGCTGCTGCGAGTCAGTTTCTTTGGAGCTACTATCTAGTGTGAACGCCTCGACGAACTACTCTCGGCGGCTGTAGGTCAAGGGACCACAACGGACAAAGTAAAACCGGTCAAAAGGCAGCCTTTACCATTTTAAAAGTAGTTAAAGAACCACTAGTTAGGGGGATGACTAAGGACCACCGTTCGCAAGACCAGTAGTGAATGTGCTAAAAGCACTGTCATTTCATGTATTTCATTTAATAAAGCGTAACTGATAACTATTGGGGATAATATTTATGACTGATAAATGTCTACTTTTTATTTTATTTTTTCTAAGGAAGTTATGCTTCAACACAGTTTGGTTGTTGGTTTGTTTGGATAGTTATTTTATGTCTGTAAGCCTATAGCAGTAAGCCTATTATACAAAATCTACCTAAGAGATTTCCATGAAAATTTATGGTGAATGCTGGTATAGAGCGCCAAAATGGACGTTTCTGCGCCCGCTTTATTTTTGACATAACGTAACCGAAAACCAGATTTCTGATGGCATTAGTCATTAGTCAAAGCATTGTAGATAATTAAAAAGCAGGGAGAGAGAGAGAGAGAGAGAGAGAGAGAGTGGTGGAAGGTGAAAGAGACAACAAAAGGGGTGAGAGAGAGAGAGAGAGAGAGAGAGAGAGTAAAGAAAGAAAGAGATACACTTTCGTTCTGTCGTTCTGCCCTCTTTTGTTTCTTTTCTACGTAAATGATATTACTCATAATATACAAGGTGACATACGTCTTTTTGCTGACGATACTAATGGATACAGTCACAGACCCGGTAGATTCTGCATTGCGTCTAAATTCCGACCTAGAGACCTTGCAGCAATGGCTGATAGATGGTGTATTACCTTTTATCCACAGAAAAGTGAAGTAATGCATTTCACTCGTAAAATCCAGCAACGTCGTCAAATGCCACTTTATCTTAATAATATAACTTTAAAACATGTTAATTCTCATAAGCAACCGGGGATATATTTTAGATGTGATGTAAAATGGGAACAACATGTAAACGAGATCATCGCATCAGTTCAGCCAAAACTAGGAAGCTTGCGAAGTCTAGCCACTATACTGCCGCGTTCAACTTGTGAATTCTTGTTGAAAACTATTATTTTACCCACTTTGGAATACGCTAATATTGTATGGTCTGGACTCGGTTGTAATGTTGAAACATTGTTTGATAATGTTCAGTTGAGTGTTGTACCGTTGCTATGTCAGGTTCCCATCATTCAAATCTTTTGTTCGAAGCAGGACTGGACCCCCTTTTCTAAGCGCTTCTAATATTTATGTACTTTTTACTACCTTTTAATATTCTGCCTCCTCGTGTAAGGGCTATTACAATGTATCCAATCCGTCATAATGAAAACTTTGCTAATTACAGCTGCCACTCAACTGAATTTGTTAATTCTTTTTTTCTTGCTTCAGTTAAGTGATGGAATAATTTACCTCTTGATATCCGTAATTTCAACTCTTTAAACATCTTTAAATCATGACTAAAGAATCACGTGTTTTAATAAGCGGCCTACTTACTTTTCAAGTGGTACTCGAAATTCATCTGTACACCAGACTAGAAGGAGACTTGTTTTTTTGTCAACCTAATTATGATTTGTACCTTAGAAAATGTAAGTTTTTCAATAAAATAATAAATAAATAAATAAGCAAACAAATAAATAATTTAATAAAAAAGTAAAAAGTTTATGTAATACTAATTCACCATCAAACGTCGAGTAGTTATCACAAACAAAAGCGTTTATTGTCTTTAAGGTCAATTCAGACCGACCGTTTAAGTAGTTTTAACAAATTGTCGAGTAGGCAGTTTCTAAAATAAAAATATGAGAAGGCAAGGCATCTCTTTATGTCTCGGCTAACGGTTTCGTAACCTGTAGGCCTACGTTTCTACTCGAACAATTCTATTTTAGGCTTATATTGATAACCAACATTGCTATAGTTAAACACACGAAGTGATATTTGTTATACAGAATAAAAGACTTAATACGCTAAAAATAAATACCGCTAGTTTTAATTGATATTAATTACTAACAACTAGACTTTTTCTTCATAGGCCCACTTCTTTAAAACAACGGATAAAGTACGCAACCATGAAAGCATCGGTTTACAATCATATATACAAGCTTTTAAAATATTAAATATTTTTTTAAAAACAAATCTAGGCACAACTGTCATCCCAGACCTATCATTAATTAATTCACTTCGCATGAAATCTAGGTATGTACAACCTACATTTAAAAAGAGCCCGGAAGCACTATTTATGCAATGGAATCCCTGTCTGTAACAGTTGAACACATGCAACTCACGATTAAAATATAAAATTAACAGTATATTCACAATCGTCTTGAATCCAGCTAAGTACATTCTACAGCTAACCTCCTTGAACAATGAAAACTTCCGCGCTCAAAACGCGGACTGATTCCAAACTAAATAGTCCTTATTGCTGGCATATGGATAATTTTGTGTGGAATCAGTCCGCGTTTTGACCGCGGGAGTTTTGATTGTTCAAAATGCAGCAGCAACATACGACATATGCGTTGGTTATCCATGGGTTGAGCAAACAAAACAACTAGTAGAAACAATGTAAATTTCGTTAGTAATTATTGCTTTTACCCTATACAAAATTTCAACGTATCAACTTAGCACTATTGTTTCTATAAAAGGGAAAGCAAAAACCGGAATACACATCACAGTAATTACTAGCGTGTTAAAATGAGACGATAATCAAAGGTTTCCTTAATACTGACATTAATAATCAAACACTGGAGAAGCCTTTTGTGTTCTTGACTTGAGTCTGGAGCCGAGTCTAAAACGTAATAAAAAAGCCAAATGACACAAAATCACTTGCCCCATCTAAAGATGGAACTGAAATCCCAAAATGTCGCGACAAACCACTGTCTTTTCTATAGTGTTTTTACCTGCCAAACACATGAATTTGAAACTGCAATCCTAACTGTGAAAACATCGTAGGCAAACCTTGACTGTCAATAACTAGTCCGAAATGCGATGCATTGGGGTTACTCGTCTATTCCGTCTCTTTCTGATTAACTGTCTGGATTAGAAATGCCAGTTATTGTTGTCCCGGGATCTATTCTTTCGTAAATATGTCGTACAGAATGCGTTGCCGCTGTACAGAACACAGGATCGTTTCTGAAATCGTTTTTTGTTGTTTTTTTGCAGAAAAAGCACGCCGTATACGGCACAAGAACAAGAGAGAAAAGGTGGTTAAGCATTCCATGAGTAAAAAGAATTGACTATCTAAAAATAAAAACGCTTTCGTGGAGTTCTCGGATTTGGAGGATTTGGACGTATTTCACGACGTTTGTTTTTTAATCATTTCAAATTCAGCAGAATGACAAACCAGATTTTTTTTAAATTGAAGATTCCAATTGCAATAGTATTATAGATTTTTTAAGTCAACTTGCTTGACTTGCCTGTAAAAAGGTTTAAATATTAAATTGTAAAAATATGAAGATTTTGCAGGTAGATAAAGCAAACACAGGCCGCAGTAGGACTTCATACTAAAAAATTCTTTACAAAAATCTACAATTGTGTTATAAACAATCCCAAAAACAATACTAGAACAGACAATATGGCTGACTGTGTTGAACCACTGTCTGACTGTTTGGAAGACGTTTGAGATTTATCACTCCTCATATCATTGTTGGTGACTTCATTGTTAGAACTTGGTTTGCTGAAGTCTATTGCTTCATTGTTGACTTTTCCTGGACATTCAGCTGTCTCGACACTAGGCACACTTATTCCCAGATCTGACACAGCTTTCATACGTAGCTTGTAACTTCCGGCAGCAGGTAGTACAGCAGTGTATCTAAACCTGCCAATCAGAATGAAATTTCAGTAAAAAATTATGGAATTACTCAATGTTGACTAAAGTGAAAAAAATTCACATTGAAATCATCACAGAAAGATCATTGCACAAGGTTTTGGATCACGAACCGAATTAATCACTTTTTAATTAAGCACAATGTAAACGCTCATAGTTGACATACGGGTGATTTATTCTACTGTCATCATAATGGAATAATTTCTTTTTATTGTTTTGCTTCACTTCTTTACAAAAAACACGAAAATGATTAATAACAGTTACTATCAACTTTATATCTAAAATTGAACCAATAGATAAAGTTTTTAAAAAGGCAAATTAGCTTATAAGTTTTATACCATGTAGTTAGATGTCTTTTAGGGTGCAATGTATCATTGCTACCGGTGTTTGCAACGTTAGTGCTGCCATCTATTAAAATTATTATTGACCCAACAGAGGTATCGGCCTCTCAAGGACATAAATAAAGCTTATTAAAAGCATAGGCTTATTAACAAGCTGTTACCAATAAAGCTGTATGGGCTTATTATCAATGAAACGCATGAAAGTAATACCAAATTAGGAAATTTAAAAAGCACCTCCACTGATACTCGAACTCAAAACCTACATGCTCTGGCTATGGTATGGTTATGCTTACTCACCATTCAGGGTTAATGTTGTCCTCAAGAATCTCCCATTCACTGTCTGGCTGTGAGATGTTGAAGACCTCAATCTGGTAGAAGTTGATTGGCACACAATACCCAGTAGCCGGACTCCAGATTATCTCTGCTACAGTGCCAGCCAGTTTCTCGCCTTTTGGCCCTTTTCGCTTTCCGTAACTGCAAGACTGAAGGTGGAGCTCTTCCGGCGGAGCAGGCGGTCCAAAAACTTCCACAGTGGTGTCATTTGTACAGGGTCCACAGTGTTTGAGTTTTACTTTTGATCCCTCACTGGAAGGGTATATACAAGAAATGATAGCGATTTACTAGCATTTATTAAAGCACTTAACTAGATAGATACACAGATAACATGGAGATCTTAATGTCCAGAACAGATACATTTAATAAAAATTGCACAATAAAGAAAAACCGAAAGGCAATCTTTATGCAAAATTCAGGTGAAAATGAAGAAACCACAAACGACCACTAATTATAATTTCTTAGGATTTTATTTGTTAACACATTGATTGATAACCACAAGCAGTGACATGTGTTCCTGAGATTGTGTAACACTTAACGTCAGAGGCGGCTCGTACCTAAAATGACTGGGGGTGCTGCAAAATTAAATATGTTTTAACCATTGTTTTAATACTGTGTAAAACGAAACAAACATAATTATTATGTAATTTAAATGTACTAAGTGTAATTGCAAACACACAGAAATTTATACATAAACTTGATAAAATCCTAAGCAAAAGTGTTGCTTTCTTACGAATAGCCTAAATTTGTCGCAGTTCAAGAATATGCCGGTACACGGATTTCAAGCACGTGACAACTGACAACACAAACTGCGTCAGCCACAGTACTCTTTCTACCTAAGTGTAGCGCCTTATCTGAGACATGTGCGCATGGCCGCATGCGCACACAGCCAAACACCACATTGCTTGGGCTGCGAAGCAAATTGTGCTTTCCTCACGTGCTCCGGTTCTGCACAAGAATGAAGCAAGAACTAAAAAGACTTATTATATTGAATATTATCGATAATAATGAGTGAAAACGGGGGGGGGGGTGCTGCAGTATCACAGTACTTACATACGAGCCGCCACTGCTTAATATTCTCAGAAATAAAATCGCTTCTGCTCCACTTCATCTGGATAGATATGGCGTGCTTTTTTTTCATTTCTACTATTAATTTAAATGAAAAATGTTTGAGCAAAATGAAAGTAGTACTTAGTATTAGCAGCAGCAGAAGTGGACAATTTATTCTGGCAGTTTTCGACATAAAATACTACACATACAGTGTGGCAATCATAGACAATCATAGGATGTCAAGGTACTACCAAAAAGAATCTGTAAGGTCGCAGTCTTGGCATTCACCGGAAAGTTACATAGAACTGGTAACTAAAACTATTTCTTTAAAGGCTTCTGTTCTAGAATTTAACTTACGAAGCGGAAGATTGTAGCAGAAGAAATTGCAGAGAAATGTACAAAAGTTTTAACTAACACGTGAGAACCAAAAATAACACAACAGGTAAACAATTAATCCAAGTCTATATAACGAAAAATCACAGCAGTAAGCATTATAAGAATTGAATTATTTATTTATTATTTAATTAATTATTTATTTGTTTACCTAGTTTATTTTGATCAGTTAAATTCTAATATGTTGTTTTGTAGTTTGAGTTTGTGCCTTTGTATAGTAAAAGAGCTCATTTAATTAGATAGACTAATCTAGGAGCTTCATCGAAGCATACAATGATAGCCTTAACAATGTCTGGTAAAAATGGTGATGCACACAAATCTGAAGAGGCAAGCAAAAAAAAGTAACTCACATGCAGTTCTTCATGCTAACGAAGCACTCGTTGATGTAGGACTCGCCGTCTGAACCACATACAGGAATATGCTGATTAGGGCATGGTGCACAATCTACATATTAAGAAAGTTATTAATTTTATTTGCTCATTTATTTATTTATTCATTCATCTATTCATTCATTCACTCACTCGTTCATTCATTCATCCATATATTCATTTACCCGTTCGTTCATTCTTTCATTCGTTGAATCACTTTCTCTGCAATATTGAGAAGGTTTCAGTGTTAACTTTGGACGTGGTCAAATTAAAAAAAGCCCAATAAAATTTTTTTCAGTTTTTTCAATTCTCCCTGCAAAGGAAGTGTCGCGAATGGTCTATTATTCTCAGAAAATATACAACAAAGAAGTTCGGAGTGAAGGTAAGGGGAAGGGGAAAGAATTCAGGAAATGTTGACTTTGCTCGCAGTTAAGGACTGGACGACAGCCAACTATCTGATTTAAAAAAGACATTTTAAAAGCCTTTCCAGAGCGTCTTGATCTATTTAGTTCATTTTGCTTTTTTTAAGTAAGTTACTATAAGTAACAGTAAGTAAACAATTTATGTTCATTATTATTAAATGAAATTTGAGTGGTTTTACGTACTACAATTAATAAATTCAATTAGTTATCGCATCTGTGCTAATAAACTATGTACAGTTTATTATACAGTGATACAGAGAATATTGCATATTTCCTGAAATTATACTTTCGATAATTGGCAATCTGGCTAATAATATTATATTTTTATCGTTACTTTTAAAAGACTCATACGAGAAAGAGTTATGATAAAGTACTACATTAGTACGGACAGAAACAAGCACATACGAGAGGGAGTCACTAGAATCATAGGACCGTAGGATCAGATAGTGCCGTGTTATTTGCGGCAATTGCAAAACTGTGTCGAGGCACTTATAAACTTGTACCTTCGATACATACAGATGTATATAATATCATAACAAATGGCAGAGAATAACGATAATGTGGCTAAAGTAGATTTTGTTCATCTAAACTAGTGTTTCCCAACCTTTTCTAGTACGTGACCCTTTTCAATAGTATCAAACCTACCATGACCTCACCTTTATAAGCCTTCTGAAAACGTACTAATTTTTAATATCGCAGATACATTATTTTAAAATTTAAAGATAAATCACAGGAGAGAGCAATAATAAAAATGTTTATTAATAAATTAAAAAACATGAACAACATTGGATGATGCACATACGATGCACTAGCGGTCCGCGCATGCGTTCGAGCCAGCGCCGAAACTGAAAATTCAGTCCCGTTCCGGCGAGCTGAATGTGCATACAGTTGGACCCTCCATGACCCCAGAAAAAGGCTCACGACCCATTTGAGTTTCATGACCCGCAGTTTGGGAAACACTGATCTAAACTATTCATAATCTAAACTTACCTAAGATGTTCACGTAAGAATTGGCGAAGATGTTGCCGTGGATGTTAGAAGCGTTACACTGGTAAACTCCTGTCATCTCTGGAATGGCGTTCTCGAATATCAACCTTTCACCAAACTGGCCTCGAATTAACTGATATGGATCCGTTTCTATGACGACATAAATGAAATTACTGGATCTGAACTGAAAGCCTGCAGCCTCAAATTAACTATTGTAATTACGTTGCGCGTTTCGTTTTCACCATGTAATCGAGTTTTCCGAGAACTGGACACGGTAAACTCTGAACAGGTTCTAATAACAACTGGCTCGAGGAATGCTAAGTTATTTCCAAACTAGGTAATTTATCAAGAGGGAGGTTACTTACTTTGAATAATACGCAATGATTTATAATTGCATACATGTAAATGCTACTCGTCAGCCTTATCAACTTTGTTAGTAAATGTTTCCAATTGCTTTGAATATATTTTCTCGTTGATTGTTAATAGTAAAAACATTCTCTTCTTTTGCCCGTTGTTTTTCTCCTTGTATTGTTGTAAGTATACTGTAAATATTGATTGATGTATTTTTAGACTCCGTATCGCACTTTTTGTATGTACATTGTAATTTATTTATGGCCCTACTTCGTAAAACCTTTTTAGCATGCTTTGCGCTAATTGGATTAGATCGAGAAAACATGGCCTAGAGGATCTGGAAGATTTCAGCACGCGAAGGGTACCCGTATTGCTGTTTGCCGAGAGGCGATTTTCGACACATTTTGTGATAAGAACTTAATATAGATATTTAACATTTTTAACACTATTTTATTTGCTGTTTTACTTTTGTAATTAAAGGAACGTTTCTTAAATTGGTATAATTCGAAACATTTAGCTTTGCACTTACGCTGTCGTAGTATTATAATATGTAATTATTTTGCTGTTGTTGTTTCAGCTTGATCATTGCTGCAATATTCTAAATAAACCACTTTGATTTAGCAAAAACTTCCATAGTTATTTAATGCCAGTAGATACCTGTTCCCGGAAACATTGGTATGCCATCTTTATACCACAAAACAGACACTGGCGGAACACCATACACTGGGCATTCCAGCTCGTGGTATGTGAACATGAGTCCGTCGATGTACGGCCTCCATGGACCCACGAAATAAGGTGCAGCTGAAAATATCAATTTTATTCATTGTACAACTTCGTGATGCCATTATTATTGATGAATTTTTATCTCTCTTCTGTTTAATGTGAATTTACCAAATTACCCCCGCCTAATTAGAGGTAAATACTGCAATAATGTTACTACATTATTATCCAAAAATAACAATAACAAAATGGTATGTAACTGGGTTACATCTACAATATTATTAGTTTAATGTCCTCAAACTTGTTTTGGCTAATTTACTGAATTCACGGATTGGAGGTATCCAATTTTGCCCCAATTTGTCGAATTTGTTCAAATTTCCTTGCTTTCTTTGCGTTTGCTTTTTTCTTTCCTTTGCGTTTCTTTTTCTCTTCTCTTCTCTTCTCTTCTCTTCTCTTCTCTTCTCTTCTCTTCTCTTCTCTTCTCTTCTCTTCTCTTCTCTTCTCTTCTCTTCTCTTCTCTTCTCTTCTCTTCTCTTCTCCTCTCTTCTCTTTTCTGCTCTCTTCTCTTCTTCTCTTCTCTTCTATTCTCTTCTCTTCTCGCCTCTTCTCTTCTCTTCTCTTCTCCTCTCCTTTTCTCTCCTCTCTTCTCTTCTCTCCCCCTCTCCTCTCTTTTCTCTTCTCTTCTCTTCTCTCTCTTCTCGTCTCTTCTCGTCTCGTCTCGTCTCCTCTCCTCTCCTCTCTTCTCTTCTCTCCTCTCCTCTCCTCTCCCTCTCCTCTCCTCTCCTCTCCTCTCCTCCTCTCCTCTCCTCTCCTCTCCTCTCCCTCTCTCCCTCTCTCCTCTCCTCTCCTCTCCTCTCTCCTTCCCTCTCCCTCCTCTCCTCTCCCTCCTCCTCTCCTCTCCTCTCCTCCTCTCCTCTCCTCTCCTCTCTCCTCTCCTCTCCTCTCTCCTTCTCTCCTCTCTTCCCTTCCCTTCTCTTCCCTTCTCTTCCCTTCCATTCCCTTCCCCCCTTCCCTCCCTTCCCCTCCCATCCCCTTCCCTCCCCTCCCCTTCAGTTCCCATATATTTTTCTCCCTTTTCTGCCGTTTTTCTTTCTTTCCTATGGCTTATATACTCCCCGTCTTATCTTTTTTCTTATTTTTATCAGTCTTTTGAAAAAATAAAGCTAAAGAAAACGAATGCGGCCCAACTTACACTCCACAAAAACGTTGAATGTTTGCACAACACTCCCAGCTCCATTTGATCCTCGGCATTCGTAAATACCCTGATCGTAATACGTAGCATTCTCTATTACTAGTTCATGCCTGTTGTTCAGTATCATCGCTTTTTTGGGCATCGTTCCATTCACTCTTCTCCAGTTTACTTCAGGCGCTGGTCTGTAAAAATAATTATAGATTCAGGCACTTTCATGCTTCCATTTTAATATGTCTATGTTGTTAATAACATAAGATAGCAAAACATAACACAGTACAACACGACACCACACAACACGACACCACACAACACAACACGACACCACACAACACAAAACAATTCAACACGATGCAACACAATATAACATAAACTTTATTGGCGATTGTCAATTTAAATGTCTGATTAAATGGTTTTCGTATTTCATGGCTGTCAAACAACTGCTTTTGATACGCCTAACCCAGTTATTTGAACAAGACTAATAAGAAAAACCAAAGGAAAAAGAGGTTACTTCAGAACTGAAAAGCGGTTAATCAGACTGCCTATTTGTAACACATTTGATTCTAATTACTGATACAACTTTGTAATTAATAAAAAAAGCTTAGCGAGTTTTCTCGACGTATTCAAGAAGAACCTCTCACGTCCACTTACTTTCCTCCAAAGACACACATAAGATGAATGGCTTCCCCAAAGAGGAACATCATTTCCGGATCCGGTAAAAATAAAGGCTCTGGAGGCAGCTCAACAATTGGCTTCGAATCTGAAGAAAAGTAAAAAAGTCAAAGTCGCTGCAGGTAATTAACTTTTAACAAGATTTTTGTGTGCGCTTATTGGGCCTACAACGATTTGCAAAAAAGACACTTGATAACTGGTGATGGCAGCACTGATGCCATTACAGATACCGAAATATTTATATGTTATTCACACTCAACTGTAAAATACATGATGATGATGATGATGATTTTGATGAAGACGATGATGATGATGATGATGATTTTGATGACGACGACGACGATGATGATGATGATGAAGATAATGACGATGATGACGATAACGATGATGATGATGATGACGAACTTACGTCCCATTAAATTTTGTTAATTCATATAAACACTCAGTTACCCTCCTTGCCCATTTGTAAGCTTCACAAACAATTTTTCAAACGTTGAAAATTTACATCATTGCTCGACGCTCATTTCTAACCGTGATAAGCAATTTATCAAACTTTAAAAATTTGCAACATTGAGGACCAACTGTCTTGCATGGCGGCAATGAAAAAGTGAATTCTACCAACTTACTTGAATCTAGTTTGACAGCTTGCACTCCACCCTCGGTGGTGTTCGGCTGAGCAAAAGGACTGAGTGCCAGACAGCCATAAAATCTGTCCGTGTCCTCTCGGCGAACGTCCGTGAAGTGAAGTTGACCACTGACATCGTGGACAATGTGTTCGTCGAGTTGCACAGCTTGCCAAGCTGAAAATAGATATTTATGACATTCGGTTAGTTAGTAATTCTACTAGTATAAAATATTAAGATCATGCCTTGATTACAAGGAACAAAGCGGTAAAGGAAATGTAAAACGTTGAACTAGTACCTCAGAGGTTCTTGGTTCAAGACTGGGTTTAGCCTGGGGTTTTTTATATTTCTTCTCGACTATTTCTGATTCAAATATTTTGTCAACTATGACTTATTTCACTCTCATTTTTATAATCTTTATGTAAAATTGCTTAATTACCTACATACTACTGTAGGTTCAAAAAGTGAACACGAGAATGTTAGAATTGGCGTGCAATGGATAAAATCAGAACCTTTCTTAGTGACAATAGAATAAGAAATCAGCTTGTCTAATACACTGAACTTATAGCTTGTAGAGGGCCACAATTTACTGCAACACTTGAAAACCTGAACGCATTTACTGTGTACGCCACATTTACTGCAACCACACATGAATGCATTTATCGTCTCTTCTCCATTTACTGCAACCACACATGAATGCATTTATCGTCTCTTCTCCATTTACTGAAACAATAGCTAAATGCATTTGCTGTCTTTGCTGCATTTACTGCAACAATACCTAAATGCATTTACTGCCTTTGCTGCATTTACTGCAACAATATCTGAATGCATTTACTGTCTCTGCTGCATTCACTGCAACAATATCGAAATGCATTTACTGTTTCTGCTCATTTATTGCAATAATATCTGAATCATTTACTGTCTTTGCTGCATTTACTGCAACAATATCTAAATGCATTTACTGTCTCTCGTGCGTTTACTGTAACAATACCTAAATGCATTTACAGTCTCTCCTGCGTTTACTGCAACAATACCTAAATGCATTTACTGTCTCTTCTGCATTTACTGCAACCACACGTGAATGCATTTATCGTCTCTGCTGCATTTACTGCAATAATATCTGAATGCATTTACTGTCTTTGCTGCATTTACTGCAACAATACCTAAATGCATTTACTGTCTCTCCTGCGTTTACTGCAACAATACCTAAATACATTTACTGTCTCTGCTGCATTTATTGCAACAATATCCGTCAGTGCATTCATTGTAACTACGAACCTTCTGGCACTATACCGCTGGGTGATATTGGCTGCGATCTCCACACAATCTGGGGTAAAGGATACGACTCGTTAAGTGATGGACAGCGGAGCGTCAAAGGTTGACCCTCCACTACCATATGCTGTTGTATGTTGTTTCCTTGTTGTGGATACTGCTGTAGTGCTAAAGAAAATTGGAAACAGTTCGTTATTGTAATTTTAATTAAGCTTTTCATTAAACACTGCGATTCTGAACTGGGTTTACACGAAAAGTAAAAAGCAAAAAAATGGAAAGAAAAAGAGGGGAAAGAGAGAGAAGAAAAACAGAAACCGGTAGAGGTATGAGAAGAGATGAAAAAAGCAAGAGATAAAGGAGAATTGGTTGGAGAGAAAGTCAGAAAGAAAAAAGAGGAAAGGGGAGGGAAATCAGTAAGAAACAGAAATAGGAGAAGAAAGAAAGAAGGAAAGAAAGAGAAAGAGACTGAGAGAGAGAAAGAGAGAGACAGAGAGACTGAGAGAGAGAAAGAGAGAGACAGAGAGAAAGAGAGAGAATATTGTCCCTTACTCGCCATGGTCAGGAATATCCTATGCGAAACTGCTACGCCATATGTATTGTTAGATATACATTGATAAACGCCTTCGTTGTCTTTACTAAGATTATCCAAATTTAGATTTCCCTTTTTAACGATTTCCTTAATAAATGTGTCATCTTTGATCCAAGAGTATCTGAAGAAGAAAAACGAATAAAGCTTTCACAGCTCCAGTGATTGATGATTATCAAGAAAAGGTCGAAACTTAAGTGTACCACACAACGCATTTGTGTACATTTCACAAAGCCTCGCAGCCCGTAACCGTTTTAACAGCCAGCTAGAACCTTACCTAGTTCATTTTTTATTGTTCCCAAGCAAGACCCTCCTAGTAAATAGCTCTAAGTAAAGTTCAACTTAAACAACTGAAATTATTGAACTAATGCGGCAGACGGCCTTGCTTTACCCACAGTCACGTATCGGTCGTAGTTAAGACGCGTTGCTGTGGTACACTTGACCTTTAACCTACAGCAAATGCACGTGCACACAACGACACTGTGAAAAGGCTTATTGATTGCAGATTAAATTAAAGAAATTGTGAACACAAAATACACGAAGCAAAGAAAAAGTGGTCAAGGAAAAGGAAGAAGATAGCAAACGCTCCATTTCTCCCCCAAATAAAAGTGGATAAAAAGGAACTTACGTTGGGTTTGGATTTCCCACTGCAGCACATTCCAGAGTTACCGTAGCTCCAGGCGTAAAGACAATCTCTGGATGAGGTACAGCTGTAAAGAGTGGAGGTGTTCCAACGCCATCTAGAAAACAAATTACAGAAATAAATTCACATTGCACACTATTAAGAATTAACGGTGATTACAATTTACTGTCGAAGTAGTGTAGCAAATTTGTTGACAAAAACACAAGAAGAGCACCAAAAAAGCAACGGGTTCCATACGCTGCAACCCAAAGGGGGTGGCAGCTAGAAATAGAGCGTGTGTGACGTTTTGCCATTTCATGAGTTTAAGTAGGCGCAGGTCTATTATAAAAAATGTTTTTGGGTGCTTTTTACTTTTTCTGTTTTTATCTATACCTAGTACTCATAATGTTGTACAATTCACAATTATTATTAATCGTACGTTGCAATTAACTCATTAACTACTAATAATCGCAATTTGTCTTAATTGGACTAATGTAATTCGTACGTTGTGTAAACTGTGTTACCCCGAAATTCATAATTCCTTGTGAAATTATCAGTTAAGATTATATTAGCCAAATTACTTTATTCAAAATTAAATTGTAGTGAAACGTCGTGCCTTTTCTGATTGTGAGTTCATTATTATATTATTATTGTTGTGGTGGTGGTGGTGGTCGCCGTCGTCATCGTCGGCATCATCATCATCATCAATATTATTATTATTATTATTATTATTATTATTATTATTATTATTATTATTATTATTATTATTTCGTTTTAATCCGTAATTTATAATGTTTACTGTATTGTACTGTTTAGATATTCCCTAAAAAGCAGCTCAGTCTTGTTTTTGCGTTTCTGTAAGTAGACGGCCATCGCTCAAAGTATTGCCAAAGCTATTATGAGTGTGATGCTTCTGTTTATGTTGATGCTTGTAGAAAGACCAGGATTCAATTCACTTCACTCTCTTTCTTACTTCCTTTTCTATTTGAAACTATGAGAACAAATCCAGGAAATAAAGTCACAGGTAAAGAAGTCACATTAAATCAGTCACAGGAAAAAAGTCACAGGAAAAGAAGAAATAACCCTAACCCTAACTCTAACTTCCTTCTCTATTTGAAAATACCTGAATAAACCCAGCTTATAAAGTCACAGGTAAAAATATAACCCTAACCTCAAACTCTAACCCCAATCCTGGCTTTAACTCTGACTTGAATATTTTTGCCTGATTACCTGACTTTCTTTCATAGCCGAAATTGTGACTTTTTTAGCCACCGTAAATTAATTGTGACAGTTTTGCTGTGATTTTTTTCCTAGCTAAAATTGTGACTTTTTTCTGTTACTTTTTCCCCCTGTGACTTTTATTACCAGGTACCATTTGAACAAACCAAACCACGCAGTTCTTAACCCACTTCAAGAATTAATTTCTTTGTGCCTAGAATTGTTAGCCAAAACGAGAATTCTAGTCACACGAAACAAATCCGACATTATGAAAATTCGGCTCACGCCAGTCAAATTAAAATCACAAAGGTTGCTTCGAATCAGCAACAAATTACAACATGCTAGGAGTCAGTCACTTTTCTCTGCTGCAGTGGTTGCTTTAAACTGATAAAAGCAGTTATTAAGACAACAATAGACACGTCATGCCCTACTTGTATGTAATTCAGATGCTCGAATAACATTTTAAATAATTATGATAATTAAACCCAGTGCGTTCAGACTGCGTTACGCATTAATTGACAATGTCTTGCGTTTTTTGATGCAAAAATATACAATGCTTATTAAACAGGTCAGGTCTGGGCAAAGGGATTGAACTCTTGGTATTTTAGAGTGATCAGTAACAGTAATTTGTACAACAAGAAATATTCTTTTCAATGCAACGTTTATTGCAGCAAAATGGTAAATAAAGCGCAGTAACTCGAATTTGCAAGTGAGAAAGAATTTGGCTAAGATTCTGAACGTGGTCATAGGGTAAACATCTTAATATATAGTTTTGCAAAAAAAACAAACTCGCGAGATTAATGTTATTGCGTCAAATTCAAGTTATGATCGAAGCAGATCTGCCAAGAGAAACGTAAGATTAAAATTCAAAGTAGTTTAGGATTTAAACTAAGTCTGATCCGATGCAATGCTCAGGCGAAATATGATGGTCAATGAAAAAATGCTGCTCATTGGGTAAACATCACTTTTGACATAAAATAACGTAGACCACCCACATATTTTACACATTTAACAGTATAAAACTTTATGTTAGACGTATTTATTTAAAACCAACTTTATGTGCCCTTTATATAGTGTTACAAAAAGACGCCACTTGTCTAATTGTCTGGGAAACTGTAACATTTCTCGAGGCTGTTTATGTGATTCAAATGTTTAAATCTAACAAGATCGTATTTAGCTGTGACATTTATTAGCACAAGAGACTGTGTCTTAGTTAAATTAATAAGTCTTGAGATTTGTCCATCTTCATGAACTTGATGATAATTGACAGCAAAGTGCGCACAAAGAGATTGTATTCTAATGGTACAGTTGTTTATCTGAATAATGATAATAATGGTGACCTACATCATCATCATTTAACGTGGTAATTGTGCTACAAAGTCGCAACACAATAATTCAAATAATGCAACACGCCAACGCCATTTATTCTATTTTTCTCAAGCAGGGCAAACAGAAAGTTAATAACACCGACGGGAGTACAATAACAACGCAAAAACGGCAGTCGATCATGGTACCTTACAGATTTCTTACAGATGAGAATTAGTGGTAGACAGTAGGGGTGAGCATTGAACGTTCGAGTTCGAACGAGTTTTTGTTAGTTCTAACTCGCTTCGAACATAAAACTATAGATTCGAATAATTCAGCATTTCCATCACACCTGTTCTTTAAAATTAAAACGACTGAAACATCATACAATTAGCATAAGCTGTGATTTCTGTGCACAGTTTTAAGCAGATTATTAGTCGTTTTATTGCAGAACAAAATCAAGTGATATGCATGATCTTTGTAAGACTAATTGTTACTAGTGGTTCGAAAACTTGTTCGAAAATCTTTTAATCTCCGTTCGAATTCGAAACACTGAAGTTCGGTTCGATTCGAATTCGAGAGTCACAAATTCGGTTCGATTCGAATCCGCTTTCTGGTAGAAAATGTTCACTCCTAGTAGACAGAAGTTATCATGGCATACAGTGTTTACGATTTTAACAGCAAGCGTTGAAAGACAAAACTCTGTAACAGTGTTACAATAGTGACAAGACAATGACAATGGCGACATCATGGTAGCCATTCCGTGTTCGTCCGTCACCGTTTATCCAGCTCAACTACTAGCCCCCAACCACTACGTTTTAATCATCTAGTAATTTTTTCTAGTTCAAATGTTGTTTCTGTTGCTCTGCACGTTATTTAGAATGGGCGAACTTTTATAAGCAAGTCACAGGCGTACGAGCCAAGGGGGCTGCAGCCCCACCCCCGGTTTCTGGCAAACACATTTTTTGCGAACAATCACGACATTTTTCCGGCTTAGGCCAAATGATGAAAAATATAAAATAATTATTTTTATAAAGGGAAATCTTGAAATTTCTCCAGGCCGCCAAATGAAGTGCCCGAAATCCGTGCATTTTTTTATCATAGGGTGGGGTGAGACAATTCCTGATTCAAAGTTGACCCTGAATTTTTCGGGCAAAATTCGTTCAGCTTCCTTGGAAAAATCGGCCCGTACACCTATGAAGCAAGGAGTTGGGCTGAAGTTAAATTGGCTACGTATATATTTTCAGCGTGAAAGTATTTTGTATGCTATTGAGACTAATAACTCTGCGAAAAATCACCTTTAACATCTATTGTGGATTTGTGGAACTAATGAATTTATTACGAATTAGACAAATTGAACTAGTATACGCAGGGGAAAAACTAGTGCCGAACGAGCTAAAAACAATAAATATAAAAACATAAAAGACACGATCTGTACAGAGTGATGCACCAATGGATTTAGAATGTTGAGAATTAAAAGTTCATATTTACCTACAGAGCTCAGCTTTAATGATATTGCTTCCTGTTCTTACAAGATTTTAAGAGACGCATGGTATTCAGCACTACAAAGCTAGAAACGTATACATGGTTTCTTATTGTTATAACAATGGACAAGAAGTATGTACAATTAAGCAGATACCACTGATTGATCCAGTACAGAACGACAGAGTCAAGTACAAGACACTTGGTCTGTCTATAAGATTGCTCAAGTTTATAATCTTGACTAAACCCATTGCAAACACAAAACGTTTATTTCTGTTGACAGAAGAGATGATGTAGACCCAGATTTCGAATTCTTGACTCTTGACTTTTCATCAATGGCGTGATAGGTCGGATTTTGCATCAAACACGCTGTAATGAAGAAACTAGTTTTGCTTGATAGTGCAGTTGCTGAAATCATCTGTGTCAAAAGTGCAAATAATAGAACAAATAACATAATGGCAGTTATAACTGTTAGATGAAAGAAGGTTTATTTGTCTTTGATTTATCCGACGTCTGCTGGAAAATTTCAAGAAATCTTGTGAATAATTTTCTCTGAAAACTTTATACTTTTGACACGTTTACCGTCATAAGTATGCTTATAGATAACTTATAGATAGTCACTTTAATAGCTTTTGATGAAACGCGTGACACTTTCAACACCAACTTACATGTATTTGTTTTTTAAAACTGTTCAATGCAGCTAACTGTTCAATCAGAGAAACTGTCATGTTCTGTAATGATGTATCATAGGTTCTATTCACCGTATGTTTCTTTTTTGTTGTATTGTTGTAGCCTTGTAAATGCAATAAATTTATATAAATTCATTATCACATTATAAGAAATCTTTTTCCCAGGCGCGTTTAGTCACAAGGAAATCAATTTTAAAGTTTTACCTCTAAATTATAGGTAATAAATGTGTAAAATTTGCTCACACAAACCAGAATAATGGCGTCTAAACTCTAAAGATTCTAAAAAATAAAAAGGCGTTATTTAGTTGTCACGATAAACGCTAATAATTACTGTAATTAGAACGACTATTACAGTTTCAGATACCATTACAGATAACTTGGTCGAAAATGCACACCCCGTTAAGACAAATGTGACAGCATTTTGCGTAACAAGGTAGTTAGTGTCAATTAAGGACCTGGTGGAACATGAGAAGGTTCTGAACTTCAGATCATTAACGCTGGTGTCAGTCTTTTTTCTAAGCAATTAACTTACTAAAGAGCTCTTCAGCTGTGCATCAGTTCTGTCCTCAGGTTTTGAAATTGAGAATTCACTGGAGCAGATAGATTTTTAGGCAACTGAACTCTTCCAGCATGTGCCCCATTTCCGTAGGCGTCTATTAGTATTCTAACGGGTCCTTTGTCTTTTCCTTTGGTCGTTAAGACAAGTTACTCTATATACAGTAAAATATCTTACAGCACGGCTTATTTCTTGCTTCCATAACCTTTAAGTTTAAATGAAAATTTCCTTCTGGTTTGGGTTGAATTTGAATTTTCATCAGTTTCTCATTTTTTAAGCAACAACACAATTTGTTAACTATTAAATTTGGTAGGTGAACAGGGCCGGATTGAGGCCACTAGGTTAATGAAATTATGGGGCTCCCAGACGGAAATTGGAGCCACCCTCTAATTTGCTTGCGCTCGTCTCGATACTTTTGATATGTTTTAGCATTTATTTGCATTGCTAGAGGTCCCACATTTCAAGTAAAGGGGCTCAAAGAGGGGCCCTTATCTCAAACAAAGGGCCGAAAACAAGAGCCCTTAGTCTCAAATAAAAGGGCTTACACAGGCATCCTTTAAGTCAAACGAGGAGCCACTTTAAAATCGGATTTTTAGACTTCTTGGTCTCCTTTTTAATGCTAAAGTTCCTGGCCTCTAATTTTATTTTAAGTTATATGAATTATTCAGCAGTGCAAAGTATGCCCCCCAAGCTTGAGGAACCCAAGGCTTATAGTAGCCTATAGGGTAATCCAGCCCTGTAGGAGTGGTAGATTACTAATCGATGCGTTTTTACTGCCTACTGACGGAAACTTAATTTGAATTTTTTAATCGTTAGACTGACAGTGAAAATTTATTATTCCACAGGAGCTACTGTCTACACTATACTTGTAAAGTATTTAGTAGTCCCTTGATTCACCCGAATGAATTGAACTTGGGGACTTTTCAGATGTTCTTGTAAAGTTACCAAGAATTGAAATCAACTTTTCTCGCTCACTTCTTCAGGAGTTGTTTGAGGGCGACGACCGCTACTCGTGACTCCAGAACTAAGAGAACTTTTCAGTACAAAAGGCAGTGCCGTGTTTTTTTATGCAAACCAATGTTTTCCATACAGAGCTACCCAAACAATGCCAGTGTTCACTTAGGGCAATAGGTTACAGGGAAAGGCAAAAATATGAACACAGAAAAAATAAAAACTTTTGTAACTATTGTACTAGTGATAGTTTACCGATTAACATTGTTAGGTCAGTGAGGTTGAAATTGTTCCAGTAAAGAATTCCACAGATAAGAAGCTCGAGGAATAAGCTGCCGCTCTGCGTAGATCCAGGAATGTTGTACTGTGATCAACAGTTGTTTTAAGTATTTACATAATTCTATTAATTACTGTCAGTCGTCACATTGACATTATTGGAATACTGGACCAAGTCCTAATAGACCATTCATCCTTGCTCATGCCAAAGATTTAGCTGGTGTCCAGCATTGGGTCAATGGCATATAAACGTGAGGATTTACAGACGGTTAGTTACAATGTAGAAAGAATGTTGCTTTACATCGTTCAGTACAACACCCTGTATTATCTTCCGGATTGTAATGTTACGGTTAGTGCGCGTGCGACGCTCCTGGCGGTTGTCATTTGAAACGTTAATCGTGGGATCATCCTCGGATTACGGCAGACTTAATAACCAAGCGCTTTGTAAACGCAGTTGTTGGTTTTTTTATAAAATGACCTTTGCCCCTTAATTTTGGGCTTGAAATATGCGAGATCAGCCATTCTGAGGTCACGCTGTATAGGAATTTCACATTCCTGTATATGTACGAATAGGTGCCGTGTTTTACCTAATCAGTAATTACATCACGTTTTTATTGAATATTTTCTGCTTTATGTCTTTTGTATAAATTATGAGAACCAAAAAGTAGTCCAGATAGTTGGATAGATGTGTGGTAATTGTTTGCGCAAGTCGGTTGGAAAACTATTTTCTTGTCAGTTATGAAGTTGGATGCACTTCACAAACTATATTGGAAAACAAAATTCAAACAGTTCATCTTTAGAACTAAATGCCATAGAAATGAATATCGCGCAAACCAGGGAAATGAAAGTACAATGTTGAAAAATGAAACATTATAATCTGGTCATTTAAGTATGAACTAAATTTACTATAAGACTGTGAAATGAATGAGCCTACGTTAAAAGTCAAAGAACAAATTACAGTATACTGTCAAATTATGTAATTTTTAAGTTTGCACTTTTTTAGATTTCAATATCCGCTCAATTTAAAGCTCCGGTCACAAGATCAAGGTTGAAAATGGGAATGATCACCTTTGGCAATCATTCTTAATCTCTAATAACAATTGTTGCTTTTTCGATTATGCCTTTTTAACATTTGTGATTAACTTGGCTCATCTGGTTCAATAATAGGTTGAAAATCACGCATAAATACTACTCATATAGCTTTAGTTGTTCTCACTAACAGTAAACCACTGTTTTTGACCCCAAACTATTGTTATTGCATATTGTGTAGAATGCACCCTGCTTTATTGTGTTTTGTACAGCTTGCTTCCTATAATAATGGATTATTAGTTTGCCGCTGAAAGGCAAACTAATTAGGTATAGTTATAGTGGGGCATTTTGCAAATACCATAATTATTTGATCGGAATTATCTGATATCAAATTGGATACTAAATGCATGTTTTTTGGACGAAATAAATTCTTCAAAAGTTCTTTGGATGTGAAGAAAATTTAATATTTTCCACTAGTATCTTAACGGACGTATAGGTATATCTTATAAGTATCATGACGGATTTCAAACTCTTTATATATTGATCGTTCTTATGTAGCCGTATGCTAATTGTACACGTCAAACTATAGTTTGGTGACCTCAGACAAAATGTCCTATATCAAAGTTTAAAGTTTAAGTTTTGTATAACCCACTATGCGTGTAGTTAATAATAATTATATCTACAGTTAAATTTGCCTAGTTGGAGTCATGAATCTACAGACTACAGATGACCAAAGGCAAAGAGCAATGACCATAATACATGCGCATGCGCACTGCTGAACAATTGCGCCACTTCGGTAAATCATAACTCATGACATCCACTAAGCAAACACTTAAATGTAAACAAACTGTGAAATTATGTTCTTATGAAGAACTGTTTTGTATAGCATTTAATTGTCTTTGTCTTGCATTAATATTTTTATTGTATCTAAAAGATTCTTGAGTTAAACCTTGCTGCTTTATTGAAAGTTCTGTTTCTAAACAAATAAGCTTATGCAAAAAAAACTATTTTTAATAGGTTTAAATGAGTATTTTTAATAATTGCAAGTCATCGTTATCAAACTGTTTATTCTTCATAATAATAAAACCTAGAGAAATTTAGTGTTTTAAAAGTGAAAGTCTTGTTGGCGATGATGACAGATGAGATGGGCCTGCTTATCACTTGCATTGAAAGTGTCGTTTTTACTTGACTCTTGCGCCCTTTGCATTTTACCTTTCTATAGCTTTTATGTTCGTATTTCTACTTTATTAATATCAGGTTGTTATCACTGTTATTAATGCTGTAAAACGATCATGTTTAATATGTTTAGTAGGTAGCTTACCTCCCGCTTCGCTTCTAGGTCGTCCTCCAATGTTGGATTTGATAAAACCACCATAATCTGGTGGAATAGGTGGTGGTCCAGAATAATCTCCAAATTGCATATTGTAATCCGGGTAGTCACCATAATCACCGTAGTCAATGCCAAAATAATCTTGGTCCTTGTCCCGGCCACGTCCGTTAACGTTGGACTTCACAAAACTGCCGCCGCCATAATCGTAATCTGGAGGACCACGTCCACGACCGCCTTGTCGTTTCTTTCCCCTCTGTTGCTTACCCCGGCGTTTACCCTCCTTGCTTTTTGGCCTAGGTCTGTTTCTCCCACGACCTTCTGTGGGGCTGCGAGGGCCCTCCTGGAAGCTGGGGTAGTCATAGTCCATGTTCGGTGGAATGAATATGTCGCCTGGGATACCATCACCCAGGCCTGGAGGTTCGTTCATGTAAGACCCCTGTGGCACGTCCTGATCATCATAAGGCATTTTTTCACCTCCACGACCAGGCCCTCGGTGAATTGGACCTTCGTTTTGCACACCACCCGGTAGTCTCGGAGGACTTTGGTCGAAATTTGTTGTTGGTGGTTGTTGTGGTTCACTTTGAGAAGGAGTTTGGGTATCTTTGGGCCTAGGCCCTTTGACATTTCCTAACACAGGCGGCAAGTCTTGGCCGTACACTACAGAACAACAGAACAATAAAATCCCAATTTTGATTTCCATTTTGAACCGGACGGCTCACAAGACGAGAATCTTGATGACCTGAAGCAAGTAGAAATAAATCAACAATGAACATTTTTTCGGCAATTTGCGTAGAAGCTTTCTTACCAACGTTAGACAATAACAGCTAACAGCAAGCGTTAAATAATTCAAGATTAACCGTCTAACCGCCTGAAATACTTCATCCACAATACTGTTTATATATGATAAAAGTCACATTGCATTGTAAATGACGCAAGATATCTACAACAGCACTTCTCTAACTGAGTATCACCTTAAAAAATTTGATATGGCTTCAGCAGATATTGGGAGCCATTGGGTGCTTATTAAAGCAAAAACGTAAGCAATCTTAAACTGTAGGTCAAAATAATCTGCTCTTTAAAATATTGAAAGGAAACGTAGTTAGACGGGCACTATCGTCTGCATTTGGGAAACGGATTGCACAAAAAAATCATCCTATCTTCCTTTAAGTTATGGACTGATAAAAGTATATTAATACGTTAGTGTGCCGCAGTACTAATGCATGTATACATACATATTTAAAAGGTGCGACATAATTTACATAGTAAAAGATAAGAATTTGATTACCTTACAGCCCATAAATATCCACTTACTGTTTAAAAATCCTGCTTGGAATGGGCGAATTTTCAGAAAATGGGAAGATTATTATTAAGGGTATTAAATGAGTTGCAATAAGACTGGTTGTTGTTGTTGTTGTTGTGTTTTCTTTGGTTGCAAAGTGAAAAGGGGGTAGTCCGGAGTCTTGTTGATTTTCTTAAGAGCAAATAAGTTCAGGTAATACCCATCTTAATAACAGTTTTCTCATTTTTAATGAGTTTCAGTCGTTTCAGACCTGGTGAACGAATTGGCATCTTAAAACGTTATGCTTAGTAAAATCTCATTAAGGCTGACACAACAAAGCCAACAAATAGCAAGATGCGGAAGAGTTAACCACGAAAATTGATGAAAAGGTGTGGCGTTAATAATTGCTCGTAATAAATGTGATATTTTTTTCACAAATCAGGCCCATTAAAGTTGAATAGCTTGTAAAGTGAACTAAAACCTATGAACCCCAGCTTGTTGGTCACCGCCTGTTAATAAGAACCTATCCGTCCAGGAATCTCAGGTGAATGATTCTCAGGTGAGCATTTACCTGTTCAAAGCGTGTCAAAAACCTGTAAACATTTTCTATTAGTAAGGCGTACTTCAGTTTTCAAATGCGTATTATAATGTTCTGTACATTATTTGTAAATTTATTCAATGTGGATACTTAAAATTTCAGACACAGAACAATTGTATAAAACAGATTCATATTAGTAAAACAAATATCTGGTACCGTCCTCAGTCTTAAGCGTTCAAAATATCTAGTTAGAAAAGCCAGAAAGGAATGACATGCGTGATTAAATTGTCACAACCGTTATAAAATTACTTTCTGGTTTTCCAACTAAACATTTTGAACACGTGCAATTGATGGAGACACCAGGCAGATCTTGAAATGTTTTGTGATTTTGCTTTTAATAAAACGAGCATGCGTTATACAATACTTCTGTGTGCGAAATTTTTATTAATAATGAGATTTCCCAAAGATAAATTTGTTGTTATTCAGTAATGACTTTTACAGAATAGTTAAATGCCTAGCGATTATTACTGAATTTTCATTTACTGCGTTTTAATTTATTACTCATAAACACCGAACTGTAAGCAGACAAGGAAGTTATTTTCTGCGCGCTCAAAAGACAGGAACTCGCGCAGTTACCAACAATGAAATAAATGGAAGTTTATGATTGATTTTCATCTGCTTAATCTGTTACAGGCTAGCCTTTAAATATCAAAAGTTAAGAATCGTGATTAGGCACATGCTCTAGGTATATATAAGCATATATACGTGTGTGTGTGTGTGTGTGTGTGTGTGCGTGAATATGTATATATTCGCTTACACACACATACCATATATATATATATATATATATATATATATATATAGTTTTAAGGTGAACACGTATAGGGATGTCTTCGCCGCGCTTCGATGTATGTACACCGCCCTCCGCCAAAAACGAAAAAAGCTAAGGACAGCATGACAGATGAAACTGCAAAAAACAGTATTCGTTCTGGTCAAACATCCTTTTTACTAACATGTACGGTGTTGCTCAACTGCGCAGGCAACCACACGGTTTGGCTATTTTTAGAAACGTGTTTTCATTTTTAGCTGCGACAAAACAATAGTTGCTAGATGCCTAAAATTTGCGTGTTTGAACCTTATTACGTCTGTTAAAGAAATTATGTTTTTGTTGCCGCTTGTTTGTTTGCCTGTTAGCGAGATTACGCAAAAACTACTTAACCGATTTTCACTAAACTTTAAGGAGGGACGAAGCGTGGCTCAAGAACGTTTACTTTAAATTTTAGTCCGGATCTTAATTTATTTTCTCTTTTTTTAGTCAAAAGAGTCAGGCGGACATATTTAGGATTGTTCGGCCTTGGCGAAGGCTGTATTCTACTGAGTGCCATTTTAGTTCTGATAATGAATTAATTTTATTATTTAGAATATTATGATTAAAAACAGAAAACTCGAAATAATACCCAGGCCTACATGTAAATCAATTAAACATTTCGCAATAATATTTGCATAGTAATTAGCTTGTAAGTTAATGTGCATTTACATTAAAACCGGATCTATGAATCATAATGAAGTATATTTGCATTGGAACAACTTGGGAAGCTGTTATTATATCTGATGACGTCACAGGTTTTGATTTTACTGATCTATTTCGAAACGCGGGCACAATGAAAGAAAAAGTGATTTTCATCTGCCGCGATTGTTTTTATGATGTTCTCGGAATGTGCGACGTAAAACCATCAAACCTAAGTAGTATACACGTTTATGGTAGTGTGTGTGTGTGTGTGTGTGTGTGTGTGTGTGTAGCGCGTGTGCGCGCACGCGTACACACACACACACACACACACACACACACACACACACACACACACACACACACACACACGCATGACCATAAACGTCTTTGCAAACATTCTCGAAACAATGGAAAACATAAAAAAGAAAATCGTTGAAAATTCAGGAAAACCTTGCTTATTACAGGCTGAACTTTATTCTGCCAGTAATTGAAAGTAATGTAATTAATCTGGTGCAGCAATTATTAATTTGTCATTAATAATGTCATTAAAAACCGGTTAACAAAAATGCTGCTTTGGCGCCTGTTACCCTTCAAACACACTTACAGAATGAAAATGATACGGTTTCGCTTTGTGCCATTTTAGTTCACTATATTGGGCAGATTTATTTATGTAGATATTTTTGCAAAAGGAGTTGAAAGCAGGATGATTTTTTTTATATGTCATACTCCATTTTGAAGTACAATAAAAAGCATACGCTTTAACATGTATAATACTACCAAAGCGTTTCTGTTAATTAAATAATAGAATAAAACCTTAATTAACGGCGGGCGAGCAAACTAGTGATGACATCACAAAATGGACATAATATTCAAAAACACAAATGTTTTATGATCGTGTTGCGCGTGTTTGCAAAAGCAAAAAATGAAGTGTAGTGCTATTGTACAACATTCAGTGTGATATACAAAAAAAACTCGGCAAATTTTATGTCTAACACTTGCTCTCACACATGAGCTCTAGAATGTGTGCACTACGTCACAACCGAACTCATCTGAACTACGAGGTACAGCACATGTTTTTTGTGTGACGCGTTTTCGAGATGTAGGCGCTACTATTGCCCATCTAGCTAGAAGCGGCAAAATACATGTGACAGCGAAGAACTAGCTGCGCGAACACGAAATAACGTTTCTGTGACAATAATTCTTTCACGTAAATCGTTTTTGCATTGTAGTACCTCCTCTTTCAACATTTTATGGGGTATATAAATTTTTGAGCTATAGTTTAAGGTTGGGTCCAACTTACTTTTAAAGGAAAACCTGGCCCAATCTTAAAGTGTAGGTCAAGACTATCTACTCTTTAAAATATTGAAAGGAAACATACCGTTTTTTTTTCAAAAATGACTTACGTGAAAGAATTGTTACCACACAAACGCAATTTCACGTTTGCGCCACTAGTTCTAAGCTGTTATATGCACTTCGCCATTCGATAGTTAGACGTGCACTAGCGTCTCCATTTCCGAAACGCATTGAGCAAAAAACAGATGCCGTACCTCTCAGTTCAGATGTGTTAGTTTGTAATGTACTACACACGTTCGATAGCTCGTCCTTGAGCACAGCGTTAAATTTGAAATTTGAATTTTTATCTTAAAACTTGCCGAGTTTTAGTAGAGCACACTGAATCTCTTGCAGTAGCACTGTACTTCAATTGTCGGTTTCGCAAACAGATGCAACACGCTCATGGAATGTTTTTGATATTGAAAATTATGTTCGTTTGCGATCTCATCAATACTTGGGCTCGCCTGTCGTTAACTAAGATTTTACTCTATTATTTAATTATCAGAAACTTTTTTGCACTATTATTGGTGTTAAAATGTATGCTTTTTATCGTACTTAAAAATGGCGTGGTATATGAAAGATTATTCTCTCTTCCTTTGAAAGACGAGAGATAAGTTACACTGTGATCCTAGTCACTGATTCAATAATTGTGAAGCTTTCCGCGTGGCTATTATAATGTCCAGTCACAGACAGTCTGCGCAAATTACACACATACCGTACAGCCCACACACAGTCACACAGACCTAATTTCGAATGCTGAATCATGCAGCCATGCTACTGTGCCAATTACTTAACCCATCTAAACAGGAACTACGTACATTTGCACGTTTTAATGTTACGTGTACACTATTTTACAGAAGTCTTCTCCAAACGACTGACATAGAATATTACTTTATATTTTCAGGGATTTATCCAGCTGTGACTACTATTTAACAATTCTACCCGTTCAACCTGATACCTTAAGAAGGACTCTGTCTTTTATGTCACGTACCTGAAGGAGTTTAGCCGTTTTTACTAATTCAGTGTACAACCTTGAGCCAAGTACTAAAACTGATAACAGTAAATGCTGCTATGCATGTTCATGAAAACCATGAGAGAATTCAGCCTGATTTTGCGCATTATATCTATGACTATGATTATGTTTCTGTGCATATCTATGGTAATTGTATAACCTATTTACATTTACTTGCTGACCTCGAATGTTACCAGTAATCACAAACAGTTGAGACAGAACTTTTGCCTGTTCTACCCACTTCGACACTTCCTGCCAAGGACAGTCAGCTCAAATTAGTGGAATTTTGTGCTATCAATAAGCTGTGGCCATTTTTAACCAAATTACAGCGACAAAGGTTAAATGTACTGCGCATGGCTTAACAGGATGCGAATAAGCATTATCTATCCAAGTAATTTGTAAATTTGGTCGTTATGGTGTTATGTTGCGACCATCTAATTGAACATTGTGCGACAATGCTAGTATGGAACAGTACTGTAACGTGCTGTAACTTTCTGGAACTAGTGCTTACTTAACCTCACGATAAACTGAAGAAGAAATTGCAAGGCTGCCAACTAATGAGACGTAGCATAAAAATGCCAAAATGTCGAGCTCTCCAAGAGTAGCTAAGATTAAACTAACAAACTTAGAACTTATGCATATATATGGATCGTAACTCAAACTCATAATAAAAAACTTTTCTTTTACATACAAGCTCATAATAAGAAAACTTTTGTTCGTACATTAAACTCACTAGGCTTACATTATAGCTAGTAATAACAGCGAACATAATTAATAGATTAATTAAGGAAATGCTTAGAAAATGTTGGTAGAAACTAAGTGAATTTTATCAACAGATTTGTTACTAGACTAAAAAATCTCAATCTGATTGAAAATGTTAAAATAAAAACACGGACATGATAGTCAACCATTTTAAGCTAGTTCTTGTTTTTCTGAATAAACTTCAATTATATTGTTTTCTATTCTTTTTTTGTCACAATTCTTAACTGCGATGTCACTCTTTTTTGTTTTGATGTCAGCAAAAAATATAATTTTGTTTACATTTTTGTTTATATAACACATCAGTTGTTTTATTAATGATGAATAATTCTTTTCCTGTCATTTCTCCTGGAGACAACGCTTACAGTTTTCAGTCCTTTAATTAAAGCAAATACGTGGGTAATTTGGGCATACAATCAACAAAGTCTTTAACCTTTTCTAAAATTATTTGTCACTTGAGAATTGACACCTAATTGTGTCTTTTTGGAGAAGTGTCAGTTAAGCAAATAAATTATTCCTACATTATTCTTACATTTATTATAAAACTATTTGTAACTTGAGAATTGACAAGTGTCCAAATTGTGTTGCCACAACAATTCGAAACTCAGTTAAGGATTTGTTATGAATTCAAAAGAGTTAATTGCTTATGTAAAGTTAATCTTTTATGCAGCTTGAAATATTTGAAATTCGTGAGCGCGGGGTGCATTGATCAAACATCTAGATAAAAAAACGAATCACGAGTGTAATCGGATCGCGTGATGATTTTATAAATGGTGGTAAAACTTTCAAACTTTAACACGCTTCAAACTATTGTGTGGTTATAATAGCCTCTAGTCGTAAAAATAATTACACAAACGCCTGAGGCTAGTACGATTTCCTACACTTAAACGTTGTAGACATAGATAATGGTCTCAAATAGACAAGAGCATGCTCTGCGCAAGAGGTCACTGGACTCGGTGCACCACTTCCTGAAAACCCGCGTTGCATATCGTAAAATGTAACGCTTCGCATGATTGGTCGACAGTATAACCATTCTTTCGTTACTTCAATGAGACCTCAGGATTGCCTGATGCCCACGCAGATAGTATTGTGTTAGTTTAACTTAGTTTGGGGATTGTTTCTTTTCTAATCCGGCTATAATCTGGAAACAGTATACATGCGCCTAAAAGGTAAAAGGCCCAGAGAGTATTTGCGTTTTAGTCCATGTACACCAAATCTAGTAAAAAGATACAAAAGACAAAAAATGGAAAAAAAGTACATTGAGGCGTTTATGTTATCTGCCGCCCCAAAATCACAAAAGGACCAACCGACAGTGGCCCTTTTAAGCTAAGTGATTACATTGGCGTGAAAACATGATGGTGTAAAAAGATAAAATATTCTCAACTATTTTGCTAGTGACAGGACAGATAACCCGCAGAATTTATCTTGCACAGATTTGTTGCAGTTAGAGAAAACCTAGGTTCACGTTTTAAAAGTTCAACAGAAAGTTGTTCTTAGATGAATGGCAAATCATTAAAATTTTACAAAGCACCTATTATTAAGAAGAAGCATTAACAACTCCAGTTATCACGTACAATGTACAATTACTGTTAAATACACTTTGCAATTAATTAATGAATTAATTATTGTAATGGGACACTGCCTTTTTTGTAATGTAGTGTAATTCGTATATTGATTATACTCTGTTACCTCAAGATTTATGATACACGTAATTGTCAACTAAATAGTATTAGTCAGGAAATGCCATTTAATTCAATTTTCATATACACAAATCTATTCCCTCCTGCATCGAATAGAACTCAGGAGTTAATCACACCATTTTTATAGTCTCATCTAGGTCCACCAAATCTTTGTTTTTAGGAATTGTAAACAAATAAATAAAATAGGCCACCCTCATTAAATCAACACAAATCTTTTTATCTCAAAGCTATACGGAATTTTTGAGGATGTCGCATTTTCAGGAGTGCCCCAGTCATACATATATTAACATATATTAACACGCAAAATCGACACTCTTTTAGAAGCTTCAACAGCGTAAATGAAATAAATTAAATTAAGAACTCATTTCAAATAAAGAATTCAAATTCTTCAGGTATAGTACATGCACTAGGATCAGTATTACGATATTCTTGGGAATCATATTTTAGTGTTAGTTAAACGCAGACGTCATGTTAATTACATTCAGCACTTACAGAAAATGCATTATAAAGTAAGCATAACACACAGAAACGTTTCAAATTTTGCAATTTGTCAGCAAAACATAAAATCATCCATGTATGCAGTTTACATATCTATACATCTATAATAACAACGTTTATTGGAAAAAACTCGCAGATATAAAGGTGTGTTGTCACCTGATTTTCATTTTTTAAAATGTAAACTTCGATTGATAAAAGGCAACAAAAACAGTGGCAATTGTTTTCTAATAGTTTTAAAGTTTAAATGATATTTTAACTTATTACCTTCGTTTGTTGTATCCGATGGTAGGCTAATCACGCTACCTGAGCCGTCAAAACATTCACTTGTACTAAAGGTAGCGGAACCACACTGTTATGCTGTCTGCTCTCGTCCGAGTTTACCGTGTTAATTAGAGTGAGTGTGCCACCAAGCGTACAGGTAAGGAACTACGACTTGTTATGGACTATCTTTATTAAGTGGTAAAGACGTGTGCAACCAAATAAACGCACGAAAGCAGTACTAAATTAGAAGTCTGAAAAATTCTACACTTCCGCTAAGACTTGAACGAATCCAAGACCTTTTGGTTTTCGGCCAGCTATGCTAGCTATTACGCCATAGGTATACTTTGACTTTTCAGATTAAGGAATTTACGTTATAAGCTAGTACAGGTCTCTCAAGGCATACGTTTGACATTTATTAAAGGTCACATTTTCTACTTCACTTTACACTAACCCTCCCCAAAATACACTAGTCAACGTAAATCAGTTAATCAAACGAACTGCAGACTTCATCATTTACGCCACACAACGACATCACTCACGGAATCATTGGGCGTAACCTGACCAGGATTCAGGATCTCGGTCGCTTTTCCTTTAATCCCAAACCTAGCCTTAAACCTTAATCTTCAAGCCTACTTAATAAAAATAATGTTTCGTTAACGTTTTTTAAAGCGTCTAATTAGTTTTTTGCCTGTTAGTTTTGTGTGTTTGTAATGTGTCTTTTATTTAAAATATGTCCTGTGTACAGCCGAGTATTTTAACTTTTCTTACAAAGCTATGTACTTAAAATAAATTTTATGTAAAAATAAAATAGAATACAGTATAAGACCTTTATCAATCAATGATATTATTACCAAAAATTCATCATGCTTTATGAAATAAAATATTAATGGTAAGTAATTTCACTAAAGCTGCTGCCAGCATATCCACTGGTGGTCCTTTCCTCAGTGGTCCTTGTCCACCGCCTAATTGGTTGACCTTTGACAGCTTTCAAAGTGGAGAAGTGGTCCTTTCTCCGGTGGTCCGTTGTCCAGGGTGCTACTTTGTCCGGCGGTCCTTTCTACAGTGGTCCTTTGAGCGGTGGCCCTTTATCCGGCGGTCCTTTGACCTACAGCCTTCTTATACACTTGGTTTGAACATATAAATTTGTGCTCAAACCTTTCCTGCCGACAAGTAGATTATAGCAAATAAGCGACGGCGTCATTTTCTTGTTATTTTAATATAAATGTCACTTTCTTTGCTACTTAAATTGGTTTTAAATTTATTGGCTAACTGATTGATTAGCCTTTTGCCAACATTTTGCCTCTATACAGCATTTGTGTAAGAGTTCTCACAAAACAGAAAGCAAGTGGACAATGTAGCGTGCATTTATCAGACTGCAGCGCCATCTTACTTGGCATTGTGAAATATAATGTTTTCTGTATAATATTTTCACAGTATATTAGCGCGATAGAAGCAAGTGAGTTGTCACGAAATGCGCTTAGCAACCACAGTTAGGAGACATCGATCTTGGTCAATAAGTGGGTGGGTGTCCTCCCTCGAACTGGCTTTGGGCGGCGTCACCTGAAATGTTACCACACTTGAATCCGAATATTGGCATGAATCTCTTCAGTTATACGTGTCTATTTAAATGATTAACTTTAATAATAAGTTGGGTTTCAATTCTGTCGTAAGCATGTCCTGTGGTTGTGAGTTGTATTCTGGCTGGCAGAATATCAAGCTTTTATATAAGAATTTTTGAAAGGAGTTTATTACAACTCCTACGTAATATAAATACCTCACCCCCAACCCTAATCCTAATATTAACCTCAGCCTTAACTCTAATCCCAACCTTAACCCATCCTAACCCTATCTCTAACAGAAACTCAAACCCTAACCCTAATCCTAATACTAATCCTGACCCTAATTTGTTGTGTGTGGGGAATTGTAAACTTTAGCCGAATTTTATGCACAAGCATAAAAATTATTTATATGCGCTTAATTTTAACTTGTAAAGGCCTTTTGTATGATGTGAGGTTTTTAAGTTTTTAAACAGTGGAAATAAATAAGTTTACGTGAACATATATATACTTTATGTACTTAAACTGTATATTTGCTTTCTGTATGTTTTATTCCAAAGGTAATATTGGTAAGCATCACAGGCAATTGTTTACCCTTGCAACAATGTTGTGGAGATCGCTGGCATCTATTAGAATTAAATAGAACATTGTAGAATGTTCCATTAGAATAATCGTCTTATCTTGTAGAATGTTCTAGAATGAAACGTCTAGAATGTTCTCTGGCACCCTATGTAAGGCGAAGCAGGGCGCTTAGACGGGGACACACAGATTCACACGGACGCCACGTACACATTCTCTTGTATACTTGCATTTTCAGATACACTCAAACGTTTTCCAAATTTTCACGTTTAGTGTAATCATTTCGCGTTCCTTCATACTTTTGTGTTGTAGAATTCTCGCTTAATAAACTAGTTTAATTTGATGAAGTGTTTTCTGGTTTTCTCTACAAGCGTTCCGAGAGAAACAAAACACAACAAACAATATGTTGCCAGTACATGTATTTACTTTTGTTGTGGTACATAGAATAGTTGTTGTAGTACTTAAGAAAAGAACAATTTGTAAATATAACTTATTTTGTCGTACAATTTAATGCAATACTTGTACCAGTGCTTTAGAAAACTACTATTTGTAAGGATAATTTATTTCTGTCGTAAAACCTGAATTATTATTTCAATCCATGTTTTAATATACGATTTTATGGTGTATCTGAAGGCGGCACTTAAATAAATAAATTTTTAATTTAACCAAATCTAATCAATATAAGAACAATTGAGTAATCAGTTACGTGAGTAGTCTATAGTGAAGTATTTTTATGAGTAGTATTCTGTAGCTTATGTCCTGTCTCCACAGTCACTCTTGCTTGTGAGTAGTAATGCTCAATAGTTTTTGCCTCTCAGCTGCATTGCAGACAACGTGCTTTTATAGACCACGGTCTACTGAAGTATTATTATTATTATTATTATTATTATTATTATTATTATTATTATTATTATTATTATTATTATTATTATTATTATTATTATTAGTAGTAGTAGTAGTAGTAGTAGTAGTAGTAGTAGTAGTAGTAGTAGTAGTAGTAGTAGTAGTAGTAGTAGTAGTAGTAGTAGTAGTAGTAGTAGTAGTAGTAGTAGTAGTAGTAGTAGTTGTAGTAGTAGTAGTAGTAGTAATGTTATTGACAATAATAACAATTGTTATATAATCCATCAATAACATTGCAAAAACGAACATTGAGGTATAAAAAATACATGTTAACAAGAAATAACAACACAGCGCGAGTTAATCGTAAATTTTCAAAATTCTGACAAGAATTTACAAGAAAGTTCAGGCTCTAAATCAACAGCATAAATATTTCTAATTGGCTTAGATGATCTACAATGTGTAATAAAATGCGACTCGTCTTGATAGACATTATCAACCTACATACCCTTTTATCACAAGGAATGGGTGGCCTGGTCTATCACCTGTCTCAGTCCTCAGATAATGAGACGATAGCATAAACCTACTAAAACTGATTCGTGTAGAATAGGGAGATAGCAGACGAATAAATTGCATATTGTACTAACGCAGGGTTGAGGGCCTCATTGCAAGTATACCGACTTTTGTTTACACTTGTAACGCGAATATTCACTACAACGTTGTCATTACAGCTTTTGTAAGTAGTACTGTTATGTATCTTATGGACCATTACTTATTAGTTCATACTATTAAACATAAAAGGCGTTTTCATAGGTTTTAACTTCTGCCCCATTGCAGGATTTCACACATTGGCATAAGGGGCGCACTCTCGTGTTTTTTTTAGTTTTTGGCCATTATATATAAGCGTGTCAAACCTGGTCCAAGTAATTTGACACTGCAGTTTTTGACCGTTCTTGCATTTTCCAGAGTTGAGTAGTGGGGTTCAGTAGTGCCTACTGCCTAGTTCGATGTGCAGTTGTGATCAATATGTTTAGATAGCTTCCGACATGATGTAAGATTGCAGTCAGCTTACAAGTACTGTTATTGTATTGTTAATGATACAGTATAGCAGTCGACGTATTTGTAGTTCTATTGTACCGCATCTTCTGAGGTATTACTGGACCTCACACAGTTGTAAGTGGTGTGGTTTAGTAGCCTTAATATCACTACAGTGTTTTAATACTGAGTATGACTAATTAGCCTTGAAGTTTTTGGCTGAAGTAGAGTTATATTTAGTTGTGTATATATATATATATATATAGCTTCATAGCCTTGGTGAATTGTAGCTTTAGACAAATTTTAATAGGTTGATAGAACTGTCAGTGCCTTCTATAAGCAAGTTCTGTAGTACTTGTGTTGCTTAAATAATATATCCAGTGGTCAGGCGCAACTGCCACAGTGTGCTCTGCCCAACTGTCCACTACCTAAATGTCCTATTGCCCAAACATCCACTACCCAAATGTTCACTGCCCAAATGTCCACAACTCATTTGTTCAACCAAATGTCTGCTGTTAATGTGATGTTTTCCTGACGACCCAATGTTTACATACAGTGGTTTACAAGTATACTAAATGAAATAAAATGTAGACCTACTTCACACTGGGACCATTGCTGGTTTTCAAATCCGTGTTCCAGGTTCCCTGATCACTTTTCGGCTGTCAACCATCGACTTTTGTGCAATTTGGCCTATAAAGAGGTATTTGACACACAGGAAAAAACAAACAAACAAAAAAAACAGATAAACTGCATAATATCTAGAAAAATTAAACATGCAGACTTTGTAATGTTTAGCGTTTGTAAACATTTACTGCAAACCCAGACCTAAATAAACAACTACTCAATCGCTACTTTTTCAGTTATCTTTATTAATTTATGTCAAAACAGTTACAAGCAAAAATTATTGTTAATCATGAGTCACACTATCACACTCACTCAGTCACCGGTATATTTACAAAAATTACTGTTAACTGCGCTCCCATTTATTTGAGGAATAGTAACAACCCTTATTTTGGGACCTGACATTTTCATGGACACCAATCACTTAATTTCTTATTACCAGCGTTAGATGGCAGCACGTAACCAGTCCCGATAGCAGAATGAGCTAAGCTAAGAAACTCCGGTTTGCTGTGTTTTTTTTTTAATCTCAATCAGCAAAATCAATTATGATGACGATGATAATAGTTATGATGGTCTTGTAGGAAAACAACAATTCCAAAGGTAATGATTACAGACCATTCATGACGATAATGACGAAATCATGAAGTAAAATAATCATCGAAATGTCTCGCTCACATTATTCTCTCTCGTTCTCTCTGTCTCTGCACACTTTATTTAGAGATAATTGCAATTTTTCTCTTACAAGCTATACATCACGTAACTACACGTATTTACAAAATTTCGTAGCACTGATCGTTTAGCATGTTATTAATAGTTCTTACCTACAGGCTATACGACATTAATATATACGACATCACAATATAATAATCCCCAGCCGGTTAATGTCCATTTTGCTAGATCTAAAAGCAATGGAGTACCACAAGCATTTACTATCACAGATTATTTTAATTTTAGTATTATTAGATCATTTCAAATCGCGAAATAATGTAAGATTTTGCATTAACTTCACATATACCTAAAACAGTAGCCCATTTTGCCTCCAAAATTTAGTAAAAAGAAAAAGCATGAGCGACTATGCTGCAACTATAAACTAAGTACTGTATTAGCTTATTTACACAACTTGTACAATTTCTGTACACCAACACTGAAATCCCCATTTATTAGCTTCAGGAAAAGAAATAACTATACTTAATTATCTGTTAGCACCTTTGATTTAACAATATTGCAACATACTGTACACTTACGATCTTACAAGACAGCTACATTGAAAACAGAATTATCATCATCATTACCGCCAACTATTATTATTGCATAAGTATATTGCTAATATAGTGTTTTTTACACGGTTGAAAAGTTAAAAATGTGACTGAAGAAAGCATTAGCCATCATGCGAAAGCTAAAGCGTAACATATTCTGTTTTAATAAGCTTTTTCTTGAGCTGACTTGAATCGGTGACATTGTGAATTTCTTCACAAATAAGCTCATCGTGACATTGACACCGGTATTCGACTCTTTTGACTGTTGTGGTCCGTTCCGTAAATTCCTCCAATTCTCCTTCTGAAGACTTCCGTCTGCCCTTTAGGACATCCTGCCCATCGTCCTCTGTGGATACTTCTATAGCTGTCTTCAGCTTGTCCAGGTTTTGGTAAACCTTCTCTATACTGTTGTAGCAAGGATTTGACTTGTCTAATTTGGATAATGGCCTGTAGTTTTGTGAGGAAAGCAGTTTGTAGTCTTGCTCAACATAAAACTCGCATTCGTACAGGACATCTCGTTGTCTTGATCTCCGTGGAGATTCTGGACGACCTGCAACGAGAGTAGTATCTAACTCTGCATCACTGCTTTGTGAATCAGGATCGTCAAGTGAATCAAAGGCTGAATCTGCACGTTCGTGATGATGGCGAATGTCCATGTCATCGCAGGCAGAATCTGCTTGCTCTAACTCCTTTTCAAATTCGCCCGAGTTGCGTTTTGCTTTGTTTCTTTCCTTGTTTGCGATTCTCATTTGCTGATAGAATTGTGACAACGTTTCGTTGATCTTTACCAGCTCTTTGTCAAGATTTGAGAAATGCTCTTTGTGGTCTTCAAGCTGAAGACAACCATTACAAGGTGGCGCTGCTCCCTCTTGACCTTCCACTTCAAAGTCGGCTTGCACTAAAGTATCAGTAAGCTGTGTGGGGTCATAGGAAACTGAATTCTCGTTGGCAATGGCAAGAAAGTGCTGCTCAAGTTCGCCCAAGAGGCAGTTGACTTTGCTGTATGAAGGTTGCTTTACATCTTGTGGCTCTATCACATTTTCGTTTTCTTTTACAGGCGAATTAAATGTATAAAATGGTATTTGAAGTGGCTTTGATTTAAGAACGGCCACTTTCTCTTGTGGAACATTACAAAGTTCTACTGCCCTTTCTGTGTGAACTTCTTCCGCTTTGGGAAGATGCAACGAATCGTCATGGTCCGTATCACTGGTGTCATAATCTACTAAAACACAGCCGTTCTGAAACATATTGTCCAACTGAGTACCAGAGTCACTACTGAGATTTTTCATTTCGTCAAACAGAGACTCGTTTTTCCAACCTTGATGGTCAGAGTGCGAGTTGACCAAGCTGTTGAGTTGCTCTTCCTCTAACGAGGATATAGTCTGATTGAGCTGGTTTTCCAATCGCTGGTTTTCTACTTGAAGCCTCTTGATTTCATTTGTCAGAGCTTCAATCTACAGAAAAATCAATGCAACGTGTGATTAATACAACACGTATGTACCTAGCATTCTAGCAATCTGTAACACGACAATGATATGGGGTTTAATATAGATTTTTATTTATTTATTTGGCTGATTTGTACAAACATACACATTATGCACATTGTCAAATTATATACACATATTTCAAAACAGCAGTAGCAATAATACGTTGATTAGGGGATAAGGGTGACCAACTTTGGAATGAGGAGGAGCGTAAGCTTTCGTGCCTCACACCTGGTTTGTGGCAAGCATAATTTTAATGATTCTTAACTGCGTTTCAGAACTATTTCGAATTCCTAATAATGATTGTCCGGAAAAATAATGGACGAATCTTGCCCTATTTACAAATTTAGACAAAATGAATAGATTGCTCGCCATCTGTAACAAATTCCCTCTTCCCTTTTCTTAACCTTCGAAAAAATGCTAGGATGAATAACAAACTGAGTGGATTACGTTAAATTCAAGAGCATATTACACTAGCGAAATACGTGTAATGAAAGAGTTTAAGCCTTTAATCGAACTCCTATGGATTGGCCAATGTACCTCATAAGAAAATCCAGCATTTTCCTTTCGTAGCTGTTGGAGCTCCTTCTGCGGGGATTTTAACAAGCTCATTTGGCCCTGCAAGGAGATAAACCTCTCTTCCAGCTCTTCATAATCCCGGAGTTTCCATCGCTGGTGATCCACTTCCTCACGCATCTCTGACACTTTTTGCTTTAGACTTTCTGCCTTCTCTGTTAATTCTTTGTTGGCAATTTTTAGTCGCTCATTTTCGGTCGTGATGTCATCTTTGTGGAAACTAGAATGGAACAAAACAAGAAAATAGAGTTAACAAAGTTATAATATAAAGCAGCAATAAGAAAACTAAATAAAATATATATGTAGGTTACTATTTATTAGGGACAACATTCATTAAAATTGAAGTAAGTTTTTCTGATTTATAACAACAGCAGCAGCAGCAGTGACAGCGATAGCAGCGACACCAAAACCAACACCATCGCCAATGCCAACAAGAATGACAATGATAACGACAATGACAATAACAGCATGATATAACCATGATTATCTATTCAGATTTGACCACAGAAACAAGCAATTTTTGCAGGATACACCATTAGTAGCAGAAGTTATTTCAACTGCTAAACAATAAAAATCAAGAAATAAATTCTTTCGAGTTATTGCAGTGTAATTTTCTAAGCAAAAACCAACTGTTAGAGCAGTCACCGTGACAATGACAACAACAATAACAATGAGAATGACAACAACAACTTTAACAACTACAGTAGCAGCAGTAACCACCAGCAGCAGCAGCAGCAGCAGCAGCAACAACAACAACAACAACAACAACAACAGCAACAACAACAACAGTAGTAGCAACAGCCAGCAGCAGCAACATACAGCAAAAGCAACAGCAGCAGCAACAACAGTAATGACAGCGGCCGCGGCAATGACAAGGATTATGACAACAACAACGACAATGGCGTTGGTTTTTATTTTTACAACAACAACAAGAATGATTTATAGTGACTTTATTGCACTACTGCTCTCTGAATTATTTAAATTGGTAATCAACTGCAGTTAAGTTCAGCATTGTCATTGTTTTCACCGGACGCAACCACAGTTTCTCAGTTACTCATCACTTCACTTAACACACACCTGAGTTTACGTAATCGGCGTAGTTCAGCCTCTAACTCTATCAGTGTAGACCTCCATTGATCAGTTATTCGCTCTGTCTCTTCTTGTATTCGTTCTTCGTAATTCTCCTCCTCCGCGGCCAGATGTTTTGTCACGAGTCGACATCGTTCTAGTGCCTGTAAAACAAACAAAAACAACCTGCATATCATATAGAAGAACAATGCAATTTCACAAAATTGACACAGTGTTAATAATAACAAAGAAAAATTACTAATAATAACAACAAGAAAAAATACTTCAGTTACGGGAAATTAAGCATTTTATTAGTCAATATCAGTAAATGAAACTTCTGTTGAAACTGCAAGGTCTCGTCTACAGTCTTTTCGTCATTACATCTGAGGTTCCTAGCATTTTTTACACCCTTAAACAAAATATTTGACAGCATCTGTATCTTTCAACTTAGTGTGACACTTCAAGAATCAAGGTCAAGGCACCCACTAATTTTGTCGGTTAAAGACTTATGACATTTTGGACTTGACCCCCGAATTACTTTTTGGAGTCCGTGGAATTAAAAAGTGAATTGTGGCGCGAAACTGAAATTCAACTGAAATTAATAATACAGTAACTTTTTAAAACCTTGACTTAATGACGCATTATAACTTACTGTTATCTAAACATGTATCTAAAAGTCACATGGGGTAGATCTATACCTAAGTCACGAGGGTTTTTAAAGTTCAAATGTCTATTTAGTCATTCTGTAACTTGCTTGCCTGCTTACTTCGTTTTCTGAAGATGGCGTCAGGAAACGACACGATGAATGAACAACATTAATGACTAGGTTGCTGCTGTCATTAGTGTTTTTGTAAAGGTTTTGCTTTATTTGAATAGCGTTAACAGCAGAACAAAATAAAATAATAGCAGTTGGAATCAGTCGGGCCATTCTTCATTTTTCAAGTAGCTCAGAAATAGCCATAAGACAGTGAGTTTCTAAAACAATTTTCTTATTTCCTCTAGCTATTTCCTGCATATGGATAAGCAGACATCGCGACAATGACTGCCTGCCAACAGTCCAACACCAATGCATTGCTTTAAAAGTGTGCAAAATCATAGTGTTCAGTACAGGCAACGAAATACCAATCACCCTAATTTCGGCCATACTTTCTCAGTCTGTCAATTTGGACATCTCGCTATACAGCATTATCTGTGTCATGGTAAATATTTGCTGCCGTAGTTATGATATCAGCTTATATGTACGAATTGTCTAAACGTCAGCTTAGTGGGCATTGTTTGCAAATTACTTAAGTAAACGGAAACAATGATTTACTCATCAATTAGGGCATAATTTATTGGATGCACAAGATTTCAGCCAATAACAATCAAACTATAGCGATAGTTAGTTACTTCCTACACAAACTGTCACTGTGGTCTGTGTTAACTTAGCCACATACTTAACTGGGTTATTGAAATGCAAAACGCACAATCTTGACGAAACGGTTTTTGTATGTTTTGTTTCGAGCACGGTATGCTCAACACACGAACATGTCTGCCTGCCATACGTGTGGCCTAGATCTGCCAACGCTAACAAGCCACGTTTGAATTAAGCCATG
>JAQGDQ010000260.1:294797-321282 GCA_030141605.1 Tubiluchus corallicola
TAATAATGAATGTGATGTGAGAAAGGAGTGGATGCTGCGGAGATGATGTTGATGATGATGATGGTAGTAATGCTGAAGATGCTAGTAATGACGATAACACTGATGGACGGTAACAACAGCAACAGCAGCGACGACAACGACGTAGTGGAGTGCATTAACAGTGGTATATGTTGATTGTGGCAGGAACAGCTTATTTGAATCGGTGTGGCCGAGTCATTGTGTGAATAATCGCATCAATGGCGAAGAGGTGACGAGGGGATGGAAGAGAAGAACACTCCATCAATGTCTTCGTCATTACTAACATCATCAACATAGTGACTGAAGTGACCTCCAAAAGCTTTGACCACATGGTCCCAAAAATTATATCTTTAAAACGGATACATGTACACCAAAATTTCAAACGAACTAGCAGCTGTGGCCTTCCCATTGAAGTCCATACTATTAATGTGTATTAGTAACTGAGAAAGAACGTGAGTAAATAATAATAAGAGGTAATTCCCAAAGGTCAGCTGCACTTATCATCAAATTAATGACAGCCAAGGTGCCTTTCGTTGCCAATGTATCACCACAAGTAACTTTCAAATTTGACTTAATAACCTGCGCATGCCTACAGAAAACATTACTACAATTATCGCTGATAAGGAGTGCAACTATGACAATAATTATTGGTAATTTCAAGATCAAAATTTATCGGTGGCATGTAGTTTAAGCTAAAACGCAAATACGAGGGTTGTCATTTATTTGTCAAATATGATGTGGTCAGATATTACATATTTTGCTTTTTAGCAAGAAAATTTTAAACTGTAAGTTGCTTTCCTACGGAGTACATGTATACCACCTCTTGCAATAAACGGAGAAACATGCAGATTAAAAAAATCCAAATTAAAAATAATCGTAGTTGATCAGCAAAGTGCCACTATATTAATTTAACATTTGCTGTAAATCCGCGATAAAGGCAAAATGCAAATGCCCCCAAGAAAGTAACATAACGTATGTGCAAACTAACATAATTTTTCATTTTTGTGATAGAGTCAGATTCCAAGTTATCATAACAAAGCTAAACATAGGTGAAGTATCCCCTCATTTAACTAACAATGGTTGTTCGACAATAGAAAATTAAGCAGTCACATGCAAGCAAAATCTTCGTTTTCTCAAGAAAAAATCAATTCCAGCAAATGTTTACTCTGCAGCCGTTACATATGTAGGGAATAACTTCACAGCACCTTATAAGCTACCCAAACATGATGGCAAGTTCATAGGATCATTTGACTACATACATCATATCAACTGCAGAAGTGACTTCTACGTTTGATCTCATAATTGGCACAACTTCAAAACAGGGATTCAGCAATTAAGCAGTAGTCATGAGAATGAGGATGAATCGATGCATCATATATGTCTGATCTCTTTTCACTTTTTATAATCGCCATAATGAAAGCAAATAAGGAGGTCATAGTGACGTTTTAATTACCGTTTAGATAATCCCTTTCACTTGTAGCGTTTCTCAATGAGCATTCATCAACAATAAGTTCCTTTGTATATTTGCCAGTAATTTGCACTTTTGCAATGAACCTAATTTCAGAGACTAAAAGCAGTGATACACGATTAACTCGGAGTACAAAACCTCCCTATAATTTTTCCATGTTAAATGTCAATTCATCTTGAAGCTTTGATTACAGTGCAAGTAAGACCAAGTAGTGTGTGACATCATTATGCACTGATAAGTACAATAGGCTATTCTTAATATACTAAAGACTGAAAGTGAGGCTAGGCTAATACATAGAAGAGTTAAAACATTTTCACTTTTGTGGCTTTCACCAAGCTTAAGGTGCGATTCCCATCGTCGAAGGATACGCTGGTTGGTTGGTTGACTGCTCTGGTTAGTTGGCTGCGTGGTTGGTCTCAAAACAGATTTGTTGATTAGCTGTTTGTTTGTTTGGTTTGTTGGTTGATTTTTGCTTTCTTGGGTGGTTCATACGTTTTTTGTTTTTCCCTCATTCGTTCGTTTATTCAATCTTTTAATTTTTCATTTTCTTAATCTTACAGACTCACCAATCGATCAATTCCTAACACATCCACACAATTATTTATTTCCTATTTTCAGTTTATGTACAAGCCATATATATATATATATATATATATATATATTGTGTCAAATTTTTTTCTGAAATATGTTCTAATTAATAACCATGTTGCAAATATTTCGAAAGTTATGAAAACACTGGCAGCAGAATTCATAGAAACCTTTTTCAACACTTCTGGCTCAAAACCCGTAAGGTTGGATTCTCTGATGAACTATATATAACAACGAACCATTAATTGTAGCAGCACGAACATAGATGCTAATTACCAAACACCCTTTCACCTGTTAGAAAATCGCTGGCAAATGTTTTAAGTAGGATCCTCATGCGACCCTATTTCACTTTCACTTAATTCTTAGAGAGAGAACTGACCGCTTCATCATAGATTACAGGTCTTAAACAACGGAAAACTATGTCAGGTTTTGTGCTGTATGTCAACTAAGCGCTTCTATGCATTTTGTTGCGGTGAGAAAATATTATCGTAGGTTCGCTTTTGTCTTGTCTAGCCTGATCTACATACTTCGCTTTGATAATCTGATTGTCTAGAGTTTGCGAGGCGTCTGTGTTTCTTTTCCACCCGCATGTTCATCATTGATAGCATGTGTTGTGCTTTATTGTTAATATCGTCCAAATATTCTTTTTAAAGGCGAACGAAACGCACTTTCGATTACGCATAACGAATGTTTTGTTAACATAATATTTAGATAGCCGATAGTACGCAAATATGTATGAGAAGCTATGACCGTACATACAATATACGTTTTAACAAATAATTATTTTACCAATGATGGTCCGAATGTGCACAATTATCTAGAAAAAGCAAAGCTGCAAAATGTGTAGAGTATAAGATTTTTACGCCGTATTTCATTTATATGCAACGCTGAAAGTTACATAAGTTGTGTGTGTTTAGTAGTTGTGAGTGCTTAATTTACCATATTCATTGCGTTTTGTAAAGTTAATGAGTTGGAAAAATCTACGCGCAAGTATTAATGAGACACAACCGTTAGCGGAATGATTATTAAAAATCTTACTAGGTCGAGGTGAGCGTGGTGAAAAGTTGCACTTTTTTCAATGAGGCTGTAAAACAAAAGACAGAAATTAATGAACTGACTTCAAGTCAGCTGTTAATTGAAACATAGAATTAGCTTAGAGTATCATAATTTGCGAGTTGTACCGTAATTCACTACCAAAGCTCTCTCTCTCTTTCTCTCTCTCTCTCTCTCTCTCTCTCTCTCTCTCTCTCCTCTCTCTCTCTCTCTCCTCTCTCTCTCTTTCCCCTCTCTCTCTCCCTTTTCTCTCTCTCTCTCTCTTTCTCTCAACTCTCTCTCTCTCTTCTCTCTCTCTCTCTCTCTCTCTCTCTCTCTCCCTCTCTCTCTCTCTCTCTCTCTCTCTCTCTCTCTGTGGCTTTCCCCCTTAGACATTTGCCACTCCTATCTTTACGAATGGGCTTCGGGAAAATTAAAATAATTATGACCTAACTGCATTACTCATTCACTAATTAAAAGCAAACAACGGCAACAGTTACTGCAACGGTGTTTTTCTAGTGTCGGTCTATAATCTGCAAAAGCACGTCTTAGTGCACAGAAGTCACTAGGTTAGACTTTAAGACAAATAAATGAGGTAAAACAAACATGTGTACGACTCTTTAGTTTTGTTTACTTGCATAGCAAAAGTTTGCAAGCACGTTGTTGAAGAGATGTGTTGACAAACAATAGCAAGTCTGCACGCTATTGCCGACAAAGAAATGTGGAATGGGATCATAATTAGATTAAATTTACCTCTGACTTGCAAAAATTACTTCTTTGTTCCTCTATTAAGTTCGTGAGTGATGCAGATCAGTTTGAATAATTTAAGACGGTATGAACTTATAATTCTTGATAATTTCTGAGACTAGTGGACGACACACGTTTCATACAATATACTCCTTGTTTTGCTAAACACACGACACGATTCTATACACAATACATACACAATGCCTTTTTCGTAGTTATTTATAATTCTTACTGCAAGATTATTGCTAATAATAAAATAAATTATCATAAAATCATCCTTTGCTGAAAGAGAAAATTTAAAACAGTCGTCAAATGAACTTGGATTTCAACGGAGGACCTTTGGTTACAAAACTTTGGTTTGATACGTCCGACTAAATCACACAGCCACTTGGTAACTCAAAGATCCCTATTTTGAATCCAAATTCAGTCCAAACGTTTTCACACCATTTCCTTTCGATAGCGTTTGGTTTGTTAAACTTTTACTAACTGTGAGTCTATGCTATCACAAAAATATTGCTGCAAGATATTTTCATCTTACGTCGTATATTTCAAACTTTTTTGTACTATTACAAAAATTTTGTACAGTATACATTAGATAAAAAACCTTACTTGTCAGCAACTAGTACGATAATAATTGTGCTAGAGCAACATTAGACTAACTAATTACGTTAACCTGAGCACTAAGACCCAATACAGGGGCAAAATTTGTACTTGAAAGCTGTACATTTGTAAAGAAAATGTCAAAAGGGGAGACAGATCACGTCTTTATTACACTAAAACCTTCATGGATAAGTAACCGTATAGTATAGATCTAGTTTGTCGTTAATCTCAATTTCGAATTCACACAGAAAATAAAACCAAGGAAAACCAATTGTATGTGCTCATAAATTTTACATTTGTAAATTCTTAATTAACTTGACTTTGGTTATTAGCTCATGTGTCGTAATAGTTTGGGAAAACTTAAAAGACGAGTTTAAATGCACTACCTCTTTGAATAGAAATTTTCAAGCGTGGTGGTTGCCGCCATTCACTTAAAAATCATTATTTAACATGACGTAACTTTTCGTAAACGCGTCGTGGCTTTCCGGAAGCGCGCGTTGCTTAAACTAATTCAAACTTCTGCAACTTACCTAATGTTCACGCAAAAATATTGCAAAATTAGCTATCTAGTTTTTTTCTAAAAACTTACTATACTTTAACATTAGATTAACAGTGCGCTATTTTTCTTTAAGACGAATGACGTCATTGGAGGAAGAATTAGCATAGAAAAGTGGAGCGCCCAAGCATGAAGTGATCGTGACTTTAAAATGATTTTACTAATTTCACGAGGTGCTTAATACAGTTTTATTATTAAATACTCCTAACATTCTTCTCGAAGATTGCAATAAGTCTAAACCTCCTAGAAGCCTTATCCTTTCCTTTAATACTTGGCAAGGTTTGAATATAGATTTTATATATAGTTCTTAATATGCTTACAGTTACGTCTTTGCAAAAATGACTTCCTCTGTAACTTTGTTCTTAATAGGTGTTTTGCCTTATAAAGTTCGAAGTTATAAAGACTGAATATTATTGTAACACACTTGATACACTTTTACTTTGTACACTAATCTGGTCAAATTGTTTGGTTTTGTTCTCCAAGAGGAGAAACCTTGACGAACTCCAGGGATTCTAGGTTGTTTCTTATCAAAACATCTTGCTCTGCGCACTTAGGTTCCTTTTGTCTCCTCTCAACTCGCAGACTTCTGCAGGTCATTAACTTTTTCAGTTTATGGGCTAGCTTAACACTTATAAGTTAGGAATCACACGTGCTTCAGAATATTTATTTTTATCTATTTTAATTAAAACCCAAGAAAACACCCCTGATAAATAAAGCTTTAAAAGTTCGTCATGGAATTTTATATCACTTATCTGCTGTTTTATCACATACAGAGTTGGCCTTAGTAGTAACTCTGTATAACACTTTTAAATTTAACTCCCGCAAAAACAGTATGAGTCGTATACCCCATCATTTTTTCCTACTTGTTGCATGCTGCTAAGGTGCACGACCCAGGTTCAGTTCCTCGTCACGACGATTTCTGGAACAATCATAGATTTTCTGTTTCATAATAAAATTATTTATACGTATATATATGTGTGTGTGTGTGTGTGTGTGTGTGCATAATATTAATTTTTCTTCCGCGATGAGAGTTATGTTGAGGCATTATGTACTTTAAATTTAGGCACAAGCCATTTTAACAGAAACAAGTTCAGATAATATTGCGTAGAGTTTGAAAAAATATTCAGAGGATTCGTTTCGTATGACACTCTTCACTAACCACGCAAAAGTATAAATAACTTTATTCTGTAAATAAGACCAATCATGCGTTTTTTGGTGAACCAGTAGTGCACACTGGGATGGCGATACAATGCTGTTTTGCCAGGTATTCGCGAATATTTTAAATTATAAAGACTTTCCTTTTCCAATTACATAAATCTTTTAGACAGCTAAGTGTAGCGCTGAATAATATAACTTTGTATAGAACATTTTTGGACATACTTTAAAATTTTCTATTCTTCCCCTTCAAATTAGAAAGTAGGCCTACGTCTACTAGATTACAAGCTGGTTGTCTTAAAACTATAGGAAATACACAAGATATTACAACATTACGTTGACATAGTTCAAATAGCGGAAGAGAAGTTAACCAAAGACTGAATAATTTTCTAATTTACAAATGGCGAAATAATGTACAAGATTTATGATTTTGAAGGTTGTTTACTTTTCATTTAAAGTATCATAATAAATCAAGTGTTGCAAGTTTAAACCGCATAACACTTCAACATAACTCATATCACGGAAGAAAAATTAATATTATGCACATATAGATACAAATAATTTTATTTTGAAACAGAAAATTTATGATCTTTCAAGAAATCGTCGGGGCGAGGAACTGAACCCGGATCGTGCACTTTATCTGTAAGCAACAAGTAGGAAAAATGTTGGTGGGGGAGGGGGTACGAAGGCATGATATTTTTTTTATTTTGGCGTCTTTACTTAGTTTGGTATTTTCACAATGCTTGTAGTTAAACGATAGTCTGACTAAGTTTAAAAATGTGAAAAATTAAAATTTTTGCTGAGAAATAAAAACACTAATGCAAATAAAAGTAATAATATATAACAAAATAGTGTTCAATAAGTACTAGTATTCACACAGCGGAGTGTAAACTGTAAAATATAATGATCAAATAGTTAAGTCTGCTTTAGTTCGCTAGGAAATTACGGAAATTTCATTTTTACAGTTTTTTAAGTTTGTTCAAGATTTTAAGGAAATTACATGTAATGCCAAGTTTTGATGAAAACCCAGTCAGAAATGGAGAGCCGCCTAAAAGAAGGTTACAAAAAAACCAAGAACGAAAAAAATCATACATAATATGCAATTTTATACTATATTACTAGTGCTATTTCGTGATGACAAGTGTGAACGCTGCTTTAGTGATAAGCCGCCAAAAAGCTAGTAGACCAACATTTATTAAAAAATATAGAGAAATCTACAATGATCGCGGGTATAGAATCTCCGTTTTCGAATTTAAGTACCACTTTCATTATATCTTTTAATTAAATTTGATACTTGAACAGCCAAAAACGAGATTAAAATCGTTAATTTATTTCTACTTATCGCTCAATCAAAGTCAACAAACTTTACTCTATTTTTAAACCGAGGACCACGCGCATCAGCCTACTGCCCTGTTTGTTTTCAATGCTAAACGTAAATTAAAACTTGTAAAGAAAAGTCCAACGGCGAACTAAGACGAAAAGACCTCAGCGGGGCTAACAAGGCTGCATGGTCAAAAATAATTGATTTCATTGGACGAAAAATGGCTATGTGAACTTGACCGTACGTGATTTTCATTTTCTAAATTGTTTTGTCAATTAACGGCTAAAATGCTCGAACAAAAACGGCCAGAGTCACTGAAATTGTAGAAAAGCAAGCGAAAACCACAGACTCACAAGCAAGCCTAACAGCGTAGATAGCATTGACAATCAATCCAGTAGATGTTCTCATAACAATGTAAATCAGAAATCCCATCTAATCTAGTCAGATTTAATTCAGTTTGACTCTAATCCAGTCGTTCCAAGTCGAACCATTCAAATCCAACCTGTTCGAATTAACTAAAGCTGAACTTTGTTAAAGCGAACATATGCTGTAACTCTACTGCCCCTGCAACCTATAGACGTCCTCGCTGAAACTTGATTCAGTCTGATCTAACTATGTTGCGAATAATGAACATACATTGCGCTTATGTTTGCGGCATGTTGGATTTTGGCATTTTTCATAGATTTAGTCCCATACAAAAACGAAATCTAACCAATAAACGAATGTGATTTTCATTTTAATATTCATCAGTATTCAAAACAATTGTTGGTATACTGTTAACATACAATGCCTATGATTCAGCCAATTGTCTGGCGGTTATACACAAATTTTTATTGAAAAGAATTATTTATTCTGGAACGGAACCTAATGCCCTCCAGTAATAATAACCAGATAGATATTTGTTTATTGTAGAGTAATAAATGCAGCCTTAAAAGTGACAATACAAATAACGAATAGTAGTCATAGGCACTGAGGGTTAAAACTGCACTAATTTTTATTACATAAAGCTGCATACAATATTGCTGATATAAAATTTGTCAAGTATGATACTATATTGTGTTAATAAAACCAAAGTAAAGAAACATCGATGTGCCAGAGGCAAATATAGGTCTAAGTAGAGGTACTAAAATTATTACCTTCATATGTTGCAATATACTATTGAAATCTACAGTTACTGCAAAATGGAAGTGTGCTCTAGGTTACTAATGAAACTATTTAGAGCAACTATAACGTAGTCTTAGCAAAAGGCATTATTTTTTTAATGTTCTAGGGCAAGATAAAATCGGAATAACTATAATAATTTACAGAAAACGGTATGTTATAAGCCCAGAAACATGCATAGGCCTATATTTCATTACTTTTTAAAATATTAAATATTATTACTTATTTTCATTATTATTTATTTGGAAACAACGCGCATAATAAAACACGCACATGATGTTACTATCAGAAGGACATATTCACATTGAAGACGTACAATACACAGTTACATAATGGAATTAAACTGAACTAACTAAGTTATAAATATGACAAATAGTCGCAAGAGAATTGAAGCTTTACGTCCAAAAGTTCAAAAATTGGTAAACAGAAAAGAGAGAGAAAAATAGGTATATAGGTAAATAAGACAGATAAAAAAGATTGACAGAATCAAAAGCAGAGAGAGAGAGAGAGAGAGAAAGAGAGAGAGAGAGAGAGAGAGAGAGAGAGAGAGAGAGAGAGAGAGAGAGAGAGAGAGAGAGAGAGAGAGAGAGAGAGAGAGAGAGAGAGAGAGAGAGAGAGAGAGAGAGAGAGAGAGAGAGAGAGAGAGAGAGAGAGAGAGAGAGAGAGAGAGAGAGAGAGAGAGAGAGAGAGGGAGAGAGAGAGAGAGAGAGAGAGAGAGAGAGAGAGAGAGAGAGAGAGAGAGAGAGAGAGAGAGAGAGAGAGAGAGAGAGAGAGAGAGAGAGAGAGAGAGAGAGAGAGAGCGCTAACAAGTAGGCCTAAAGTGTACAATTAGGCAAAAATCTTTGAAATGTGACATCGCAAAGTGAAATTCATGTTCGATTTTCGGAATATTTTCTTGACATTTTCACACCTATCAATAAAGTAATCCAACTATGTTGTCTTGTGCATCTTTCCGAAAACCGGTAAAAAAATCGACTCTTCAGTTTGAGGTGAAGCGGAAAGCTACAGAAAAATTCCAGACAAAGTACTGTCCTTGAAAAATGTCCTCGTAGTTTAATTAGAAGGGGAGCAAAAGTTTGGGAGTCATCCAACATGGCGTAACAAATGCACTGTAATGTAGCAAGTAGTTCGTATAACTATGGTAACGGCGAGCGAAAATAATAAAAATGCATCCAAGGGGCAAAAGAGAGAGACAAAAAATGGGTGAAAATTTATGAGCAACGCGTACGCCAAGGTTGCTAAAAGGTAGCCATTTAGCTGCAGGCTTTACGAATGTTTTAGTGGAGGAAGGAGGAATGTCGACATCTTAGCTTGATTTCTTCTTTATACAGCAAGCAAAAAGTAGTTACATACTAAATCTTTGCAGGCCTTTAGGCATACAAGTCTTAGAGCGCCCTCTTGGTCTACTTCTGTATTAGTAATTGATTACAGACTTCGCGGACATTTACGATCGTTTTGAATTTTGGAAGTCTTAAAACTCTGGCGACAATTTTAGCTTCCATTATTTCAGTATAACATCGTCAAAGGAAAAAATTATACTGTTGAAACTTAAAAAAAACTAGGAACTTCCTTTCCAATTTTATTTATTGCACACCTTAAAAAAGTTACTGTCTGTAATAATTAAATTTTGGGAGTCTGCACAAGTGATTGTCTAAAATAGTTTAAATGCCCACAAAGCATCTTGTTACTGCTATTTTGATACATTTACTTATAATATTTTATAGGTCTTTTTCTTATTATTATTTAGCAATCTTAAATCACTTATTATTTAGCAATCTTTCAGCTGTTTTGCTGAAAGCTCCTCGGTCCTTACACTTAGAAATTAAAGACTCAAACACCAATCCAGCAACTTCATGACACACACGACATACGAAAGTAGGCTAAATTAGCTGCCTGAACTGTTTTGACAAGCGCAACATCCTCACTAAAGATTTCCACGCATTCTTAGAGTAGGGCCTACTAACTTAGAGATAATCTCTAACCTTTATTCTTACTAGAGCGAGGGCTAGCATTCCCAGGGATTTGTCACGTGACCAAAATTTAAAATTACCAAGTTGGTTGACCAACAAAGAGTGCTTGAATGATTTTATTCAGGGTCAGCGATGAACAAAAAGATGATCGCTCTAAGAGCTTCTTTAATCCAGGTTGATTCTAAATCCTCTTTGGTTGCTTATTAAAAAACTGACCACAAAGCAACGCGAACTTTAACTGGCTACAGGGACTACCCACTTGTTTTTTATGCATCACTGCTTAATGTTAAATCCTATGATTTGTTTTTCTTCACCTAATGTTGACAGTGTTTTATCGTCAAACAAACTCACGTTTGCAGTGATTATACCCGGGGATTTAGGTTTAGTTTCCAAACGAGGAAGCATTTTAGCCGTTTCATCGCTATTTTTTAAATCGCCTTTCAAGGATAGGCTCGAAAAATGGCGGGCGCCAACATCTGGCAATCCCAGAATGCCTCACAAATTGTTTATTCCACAATACAATAAATTCTGCAGCTGAAATTTATTGCTAGTAGTTTTTTCAATCAATTTTATTTCAAAATTCAGTCATAGGCTACTACAACAAACAACAATCAAGCTGTTATTGAATATTCATTATAAGAAAGAATTACCGAAACTTATGCCAACTAATGAGAGACTTTGTACCCATCTACAATACAAAATGTTGTAAATCACCGTCATTTAAAGTTGGCCTACTAATGGCCCACCTTCAACTAGACCCCAAAGCCGCCATCGTGAGCCGCTGCAGGCAGAGGTGATCTCAGCTCTTTAAAGAGAAAGACAATGGCAATTTTAAAGTATGCCTCAAAGAAAATTCCACCCAAAGCTATATTATTATGCTTACTTGTTTGAACTTGCTTGCTTACTTTTATATTATACTATTATGCTTACTTGTTTGAAAAATATATTTAACTAGAAAATTTTTCACGCCAAGTGGTAAAATGTCACTGAGGGACCTTCGTTGTATGCACCTCTGACTCACCAAAAAACTTATTTTTAATCTTGTTGACAAGATACAATAATTTACACTTTTCCTTGTACGTGTGCGAATGCTCTGATTATTTATTTCAAACATTATGCAATGTTATTTAAATGAGATGTGATGTTAAATTTTTGTGTTTCATACTGCAAGATAGAAGCTCTGTGCTTGTATTTGATGTAGAATGTAGAAACAGAATGTAGGTGATACAAAATGACACAACAAATTGACACGACGATTTACATAAGTTGAAGCTAATACACTGCAATATTTTGACATGTTGTTCAAACTAAAAAGTAGTTTATTGTTCTTGCATACATAAGAATTATTTAAAAACCATTCACCAATTCCCGACCGATTTTTCAGAGTATTTTTTCTACAGTACAATTCTATAGTTTTTGTACTAATGTACAAGTGCTTTCAATTTAACCCCTTCACAAAAGTGCTGCTGTTTCTGTAAAATTGAGCAATTCACCAACTTAAGGAGAGAAAGAACATTATTGAGTTTACGCAATGTGCCGCTCGCCAACGGTATTATTTTGGGCAGTGCGCCAGTAGAATATATTTACTCCAGAGCTTCTAAATTGAAAGTCTCTTTTGTTGGTGATATATCATTTTCTTAATTCTTAACGATGTAAAATTCTTGTGGAAAAGAGATAAAGAAAATAAAATCAGTTGCGGTTTTATATAAAATGAAATAAAAAAGAGCCAAATCAGTTGTGGTGTAGGAACTTCACATTTGTTTACTTATTTTGATTTCCACTTGCATAATAAGTAATAAAGGTCTTTCTAGTAAACTTTGCTACACTCATAACAGATCGTCAGCCGTTTTAAGCCATTTTAATTCTAAGCCATCAGTCAGCCATCATTTTGCCATTCTCGCTAGCTAGCAGCCATGCAGTCTGTCTACTAGCCAGCTGAAATAAAAAAAAAACAAACGGTTTCGAGGCCTACATTTAACACTCTGAAAATGATACATAGGATTACTAATTTACGATGTAGACCTGGTGTACCTTAGTGTACAAGACAGCTAAGGAAGGCCCACTAATGGCCTAGCTTTGTAGAACGCTAACATTTTGCACAGACTAACAGTACAGTGTAAATCATTGACATGTAATCCTGCTTAAGAAACTAGTTGTAACATAAATCATAAAGGTAGAAAAACATGGCAGTTTGTATTTTTTTCCACAAACACAAGGTTTGTATATAAACTGCTAGTAATCTACGTATTTTATCCTGCACATCTCATCCTGCTTTACACATTTTTGCCAATAGCCCAGGGGCTACCTAATAGTCTTTTCTCTCACCGTTGGACCTCTATTTGCCCACGGGTAAGGCTTTGCGACTACGATAAATAAAAAATCCCCCAATTGGAAAAGTAACAGCAACGATTTCACACTTTTCCGCCCAACCTTTGACGCCCTGTTTGCTCGGCAAACTTTACGGACCAGAAGTCCTTTCTATTTTGGGCGCTCCGCCATGCGTAAAACATTTACTCACTTTTCAACTTCACGCAGCCAGCTTGAGCCCAATGGGATGATGGAGAACGAAAGTAAAGATGATTATAGGTCTCCGTGGACCAGCTAAAAAGTTCACTTGAAAATGCCGTTTAAAGACCATCTTACATAAGAACAACATCTTCTTGGGTCTCAGATGATTTAGTTAAGCCTGAAATGGATCTCATCGACTTTATTGTAAAAGCTCAAGGTGAACTTAAACAGGACTATTATGCGGAATGGCTGAAGTAAAACTTCTGTATAATAAGACAATTTTGATCTCCAAGAGCGTTTTGTTATTACATTTAATTATGACAAGTTTCAAAGAGCACTGTTTTCTTCCTATAAATTTTGATACAAGAATTACAAATGACCACACGCCGAGAAAGCATGTCTTTATGACGAGATCAGATCTCCATGTATACTGATTTTTAAAAATTTTTCTTTATGAACTTTATGTAAACAATAATAATCGTTAAAATGTTTTGGGAAATGGCTAAAATTATAAAATTAAAGTTTTGTAAAGCAACTTTTTTTAAAAATAATAGTGTTGCCTCTGGATGTACTTGTCCACAACATCTAGGTTCCCGATTTCGAATCCGAGTTATATCATTCCTTATTTATAATGACGTATAAATGGCTAAATGCAGTATGTATTTTAGAAATGCTATCAAAGGACTAGATTTTATATCATGTTAATATGATTATAGTACATTATAGTATACTAATGTAACTGTAATCCCCGAAGAATATAATCCTATTTAGACCCTAAACATAGGTGCATACATGTAGGTCTGTGGGAAGTTTTTGCCCAACTTAGGTCCAGTTACTGTAATTATATGGCAATCTTTAAAGTTGTTATGTCAGAATGAAAAATGCTGCATGGCATCTACCTGATAGGTAATTTTCTATTTAGTTACCAAGTAAGACGGTTCTCCTTTGATCAACAAGGAAATAACCAGTATGTGTTGAAGCGTATTACGATCAACACGGATTATACAATTTAACGCTGATACTTGTTTCCAAGCGTCTAACCAGGGGGCAAATACGAGTACACAGAAAAAATTAAATTACTGCACTTGTCACAGGTTTGGGGACGACTTTTTAAAACTTTAGGAAGAACTGTAGTTTGGTTTAGTTATGCTTGCAACCTAGAACTTCATACGCCTGGGCAGTGAACAAAAGCATAGCTTAAAATGACCATGCGCGCGGTTAAAATACTTGCGTGCTTCCTCAAGGTTGCGTGCTTGTTCCATTTCTATTATAAATTGTAATTACGTAGTTAACTTTTGCTTTGCTGGTTAAATGGAAAACGTCATTTTTTCGATAAGATTCAGTTTGAGAAGAGATGTGAGCGATTTTCTTTACTGCAATGACTGGTTTGTGAGCTAGACTCAACGTGGAAACAGGAAGATGGTATGGTGAGCAGCCTGAGACTAGGTTGTACCAATGTGGGCAATATCAAACACAGCATCATGTATATATATATATGATGCTGTGTTTGAAATTGCCCACATTGGTACAACCTAGTCTCACGCTGCTCACCATATATATATGTATATATATATAATCTTTATTTGCCATTAAAATACATTGATAATCACTGATAAAAACTTTACAGAGATTGATGATAAATCAGTGTTAGTTAATGAAAACTTACACTGCTAAAGGCAAATGCGTCAGTGCCATCTAAACTACTGTGCAGTAATGGAAAGTAACGACGAATAAAATCAAACATATTTACAACTATGCACAAAAAATGCAAAAATTACGATTTAATTAATATGGCTGTGGATATATAAATTCTGAATTAGTGTGTATGTTGTCGTACTGGTGTGATGGTATTTCATATCTGGTTAATATTAGTGATTTTAATTTTGTTTTAAATGCTGTTAGGGCCTTCATTCGTTTAACCAGTAATGGTAGAGAATTCCAAAGTAGAATTGCTTGCTTGATTACAGAGTTCGCTCCATAGTGGGTATTTGTCCTAATTTGTTTTAGATTGCTTGTTCTGGAATTAACGATGGGATTTGGAAAAAAGGTAAATCTGTTATTCTGGAATGGTTTGCTGATGTTGTTAATGTATTTAAATATAAAAAGCAAAGTAAAATATTCTTTGTGTGCTTCAATGATTGGGAATTTTAAAGTTCTTCTCAGGTTAGTTGTTGAAACTTTGAATTTTTGTCTACTTGAATTTTTGAATACATATGACAGCTGTGTGTCCATTATCAGAACATATTAGGAGACAAGACCCTAATGTAGATTACAATAATTTAGACAAAATCTTCTTATATCAAAATAGGTTAAATACGTTTAAATTGTGCTTTGAAATTTTGAATACGTTTGATATTTAACAGGTACATAATTTAGTGTTTTGTTTTAATATTTTCTTCATTTTCTGTGTGCTTAATGATGGCTGCGCAATAATGCATTTATTTAATATGGATCGTAAAGATCAGTTACCCCATAAGAAAGTGTACATGATGTACATGTAACTTTTATTATGGTCAATAAACTAACTTATTAATTAGACGCCACACAATGCCGTAGAAAGAAAACTTTTCAGCACTGCGTCTTTATCTCTTTCACAGATTAAGAAAATTTTGTTATAATATGCATTAAAAGTCCAATCGCCTTGCACCTTTAACCAGTAAAACACTTATATGGTGCATAAAGTCTTTAGGCGCTTTTAACAATGTCACACGCTGGTAATACAGAGTTCTGTTTAAAAGAATTTTAACACAATTATCCTTGCTCTTTGCACTAAATCAATTCAATTAAATTTAAAGAAAACAAAACAACGGTGCTGAATAAGGCGACGAAAGAGCCGCTTTGACAAGCTAAAGGTCGTTCTAACAGTTCTATACAAAAGAGTCCTTAAAATGCAGCCATCAGTAATGCAACCACCCTCTATTCAAAGTTTAGAATATTGTTCATTAGTTTTGCAATCTTGTCTGTTTGGTTTGCAAAAAAGCTTCTCCATATTATTTACATGTTGGTTTCGCATAATGTTTATTGTTATTCGTTGCTGATTTAAGTTGAATAATACAGCGGATTTACTTAAGTATTTTATTGAAAAATATTAGTGATAAAAAATAAAAAGCAAAAATAAAGTCATCAAATGTAATCAAAGTGGAATTCCTGCTAGGATAAGTAACAAGTAACTATCCTAAATCCCCCAAAGCATAGCTGCTAACTTATTCAATGTATCTACCAATTATGTTGTCATTTTCCTGTCCTTCTCTTTATTTCTTCTTATCGTTTCCCTCCATCTCTCTTTCGTTCTTTCTCTATTTTATTCTAGCGGCCCCTCATTACTTTTTCATCTTTCTCTTTTTCTCTTACCCCTCTTTTCGCTTTCTTGCCCACTTTTCTAGTTGTCTGTCTATCTGTTGTCTATCTGTCTGTCTGTTTATCTATCCACTTTTTTCGCTGTCACTCACTCCCATTTTCTTTTTCTTCCTTGTTTTTCCATTATTGTTCACATTCGGTATGTTGATCACATACACAAAATTACCATACAGTTCATATCTCTTGGTTTGCCATCCCTCGCCCACTTTCTTTGCATGAAGTACAAAAGTCGCTTTAAACAAAATAACGTATCTGTATCTCTGCATAAACAGTATTAAACACCAAATCTCAGTTTGACCCTTTCTGTCTACATCAAACAGCTTAGTAGCAAGCTGTAACAACAAAACGCCAAGAGGATACTAGGGATCGTTTTTTCTGTTAAAAATCTATTAAAAACTGCGAAAGTCTAAATTGGGTCTGACCATCAAAGAGTTCCGAGCTAATCTTATTTGTACACACTTTTGCCGAGCACCTTATTAGACATTTTTTCACACGCAAAGAAAAAATGTAAAAAATTGTGGCATCGCGGTTAAGGGGCAGAAGTTTTGTGCAATTTATAAACATTTTTCCACGTAGCAGAACAAAAGCATCGTAAAATTACGAAAAAAAACATCCAATTAAGGATGCCTGCAGGTGTGGCTGTTCATGATTTCAGCTCAACTTAGACCTAGAAGTTAACTGTTGGCAACCCAGTCATGGATATGCCATCCCAATCTGGAACAGGCCAAGTGGGGTACTCAAAGAATGTAAGCTATCAGCTGAGAGTCAGTCATTTTTTTTTCGAAAAAAGCGAGCATGAATTTGCTGTTTGGGGCGGGATTTAGAATCACTTTCAACTAAAATCCTGTCAAGAATCTTGCGCGCTGGGCGATCGTTTTAACAAAGAAAGAAGTCGAAGCTTCTGAAACCGAAAGCTTGCTATTTTTCTTCAGTTCTTTGTCTGGACTCTGGATAACCATAACCAATTTCTACAGTCCTAGCAACTAAAAATTAATTCCTTCCAAACGAATGTAAATGAAATTGTTACAATGCAGACACATGTTATGGACGTATTTTTAAAGAGCAAAATCTATAACGTATTTATAAAGTGTTCAATCTATCTTTTTTTATATTTTTTTCTACAAGCTTGTAATACGCACATTTCTTGCAAGTATTTATAGGTGTTTATTATCTATCGTTTTCAATAAATTTATTAGTACAAATTCACTTTACATTTTCTGCAAGTGTAAATCGTATCTGCTATCAGTATGCCCTTTCTTTATCAACCATGCTATACCCACAACATCTCCTCACACACACACACACACACACACAGACACACACACACACACACACACACACACACACACACACACACACAAACACATAGGTGTCATCAACATCATGATACCATTATCATCGTTGAAACAAGGAACAGTAGGAGAAGTCGCCACTACTGCCATCACCACCATCACTGCCACTGCCACCATCACCACCACCACCACCGTCACCACCTCCACCACCTCCACCACCACCGCTACCACCACCAACACCAACACCACCACCACCACCAACAGCAACACCAATACCACCACCACCACCACCACCACTATCACCTCCACCACCACCACTATCACCTGCACCACCACCACCACCATCGCTACCACCGTCACCACAAACACCACCACCACCACCAATACCGCCACCATCACCACCACCACCGCCACCAGCACCACCACCACCACCACTAGCACTTCCACCATCACCACCATCACCACCACCAACACCACCAAAATCACCACCAACACCAACACAAACACCACCAACACCACCACCAACAACAACACCAATACCAATACCACCACCACTATCACCTCCAGCACCACCACCACCATCACTACCACCATCACCACAAACACCACCACCAACACCAACACCAATACAAACATAAACACAATACCAACACAAACACCACCAACACCGCCACCATCACCACCACCACCACCACCGCCACCAGCACCATTAACACAAACATCATGCACTCGCCACCATAACAGCTCTGAGTGCTCATGGTTTTCATACTTTTAAACCAGTTCTTAGGAATCTTTTCTGTGTCAATCGTAAGACTCGTATATTTTCACCTATCAAATTTTTTTCCACTCTGTCACGTTTCACAAAAACCTGAGTGTTGTAATTTGTGAAATTAAGTTTAGTTTCTTATTGCCTGGCTTTTACCATTACATACTAGTTTACAAGTCTCCATTTGTCATAATTAATGGTGCCTAGTTGCCTGCCTGTCATCCTGGTATTTGGGAGCACATAGAAGAAGAGAAACATACGACATACGAAACACGTGTCTACATAATACTACATCTATAGTCATCTACTACATAAAGTTGAAGACCTAAGTTTTGGGAAGGATACACAACAAGTTTTTCTTTTTTGCAGTCAAGTCGAATGGCTAGTAAATATCTTGCTATATGTGTATTTATACACAGAGAAAATCAGCATATCTATGAATTTGTTATTCGACATGCACCATAGATAATAATGTTACTGTGCAATCTTCTATGACATGCATCATTTCAAGAATAACATACTGTAATTGTATTGTATCACATGCTATATTATTTATTGTCATTTATTGACATATTTATTGACAACAAATTACGACCTCATTAAATTAATTTGTGTTGGTATAATGCGACTATAAGTAAAATAATACATTAGGCTTAGAGCTATTATAAATAATCTAGGTTCACAGCAATAGTTCATAAAATTATGCCCGGAAGATTCTAGCCATTTCAAGCCTTGAACCTTTACACCAGTGATGACACCATAATTAAAAGTGACCACTGCCTTTTCTCAGCCTGAAGCAAGTGTTAAGGGTTAGTATTTCCTGAGACGGATCTTCAAAACATGTCTCATTTGACAGGCATACCTTAGGTAACTACTATTCGGCTACTGTATTATAAAAGAACAAAACGAACTGCACATTATTTCTAAAATGTAGAAACCCGCCGTTTATAGTGCACTTTAACAGTATTCACTCAAATCATCAAGTACATCAAGATTTTCGGCAACTGGGCTAAGGCAACAACCAAAAATTTCAGTATCAAACAGTAATATTTCTATATAGATGCATAAATAAAATAAATATAGCTTTCAGGAATAACGAATTGCAAGTACTGGTAGCTTATTGCAAATTAGAACTAACAACAAATACGGAAATAATTCTTTTTCAAAACAAGCTATCCCATTATGGAATACTTTATCTAAAGAAGTTAGAGATTGAACAACTTTATCTAACAATAAAACAAAATTAAAAAAAGCCGTTTTCACTGGATTTGAAGATCCTGTATACCAAAACGACAATACTTATACGCATAGTAATTGCATTTTTCGCAGTCCATAATCTTGTAAAATCAATATGTTTTAATGTAAATGGGTGTATATATTGTAAATATAAAATGATTTATTCAATGTCTGTATGATGTAAATGTCAATGTTCACTGTGTGTGTAGTGTTAGTTATGCATCTGACGCATTTGTCTTTTTACAGCACTAATGAATGTCAATCACAGATGTAATCTATTATTAACATTTGTGATGTTCAAAACTTTTATAAGACAAATAAAGATCATATATCTATATCTATATCTATATCTATATCTATATCTATATCTATATCTATATCTATATCTATATCTATATCTATATCTATATCTATATCTATATCTATATCTATATCTATATCTATATCTATATCTATATCTATATCTATATCTATATCTATATCTATATCTATATCTATATCTATATCTATATCTATATCTATATCTATATCTATATCTATATCTATATCTATATCTATATCTATATCTATATCTATATCTATATCCATCCATCCATCCATCCATCCATCCATCCATCCATCCATCCATCCATCCATCCATCCATCCATCCATCCATCCATCCATCCATCCATCCATCCATCCATCCATCCATCCATCCATCCATCCATCTATCTATCTATCTATATATATATATATCTATCTATATATATGGTATTGTATTGTAGTATATATATATATATATATATAGATAGATAGATAGATAGATTTATGCGTATTTATATAGTATATAGTTATATAGTATATTGTATAGTACAATACAGTACAATACTCATTAATTATTATTCTAGGTACCGCGAAAATTCTTGCCTTGGCGGCAGAATTACGAGGGAAAGTCACAGACCCTATGGACATTTTGTGCGATGATCCATCTTGTCAATGACTGGTTAAAAGTTTAACAACCCTTTGCGATGCAGACTCGATTGCTAAAATACCTGCAGAACGTTTTCAAAGCGTTGACACCGTGACAATAGTCATCGCATAAAGCCTGAGCTCAACTCTTATAGAAACTGGTATCTGTAATACCTGAGCGCCTGAATTTGTGTATGAATGACGTAATACTGAAGACTAGCAAATTTTAACTCCAAAGGGTAGTCGATTTCTGAAAATACAGGCAAGCTTACCAACATATGCTTTGCTTGTCAAGCTATGCTTTTAGGCTCAAACTGTATGCATCAAAACTATTCTGTAATGTAATTAGCACATGTATATATGCTGCATAAGCATCTCCTTTGTAATTTCTGGATTATATTGCATTTATATTTATATTTACATCTGTATTTTTATTATAACTGTAAGATGCAGAGTGGAAATAAATAAACTTATAAACTTAAAAACATTGCCAAAAATATTGATAAAAATACAAACAATGTAATAAGTATCGACATGAAAATACAAATACCATTTAAGTTTTGATAACCCCCCCCAATATATATATATACGTATTTATATACTATATAGTTATATAGTATATTGTATAGTACAATACAGTACAATACTCATTAATACAAACAATACAAAAATACAAACAACGTAATAAGTATCGATATGAAAATACAAATACTATTTAAGTTTTGATAAACTTCCTCAACATACACACATCTATAGTATACATTGTTAATACATACATTACAAGAATTATAAACAGTATATAAGTATCGATAAATTTACCCAATATACATGCATCAACGGACAAATATTCTTAGAACTTACGGACAAACATTTTAGAAGTTCTTCTTCTATAAAAAAAATTAACTTAAACGTATTTTTAATTTAATTTTTATTAACTTACTAAAATCAGATATGACGTTGTCAAGCAGTCATTGAAATTGTCTAATACGAACATTAATGTCAATCGCTTTTGTCAGTTATAATTGCTAAAATGAAAAAAATGCGAATTGACTTGATTTAACTAGTAAAATATGCCGATGATAGCTTCAGAATTTATTATGATTCATAATAAAAACGTTTTAGTTTAGTCCAAGAATAATGTAAATATTGCAAAAGAATAAAATACACTTTTGTAATTATGGAGTACTTCCTCAGCTTACGCAAATACTGTAATGCCAGGATTAATGTAGCCATAAATTGAATTTAAATTTGCAAATAAAGATTAAAATTAACGGATGGCAGCTTTTGTGCAATCTGGTGATCCTTTAACTATTCATTTAAATGTAATGCACACTGAGCATTGACACAAAGCAAATTTACCCGGAAATTTGTCTAGCAAAACCTCAAGTCAGTTTTGTGCAGTGGCCCAGTCCAGTATAAACATGATAAAGTAACCACACACGGTTAAGATGATATAACACTCAAATGTGACTCCATATCGCTTGAGTGAACAAAAGGCCAGAAATAAAATAAGTGACTTTTTACTCGTGACACTAGCATCAGTACCTAAAGCCACACAATCAGAACAGTGAGCCAACAATGCAGCATTTTCAAAGCCCGGAAAGCATCCTATTTATCGTTTAAACAACGAAGGACTAATGATATTACCGTGTGGAGGTCCCAGCGTATTGCCGAAAGCACTAGTAGTTTAATCAGAAGAAAATAAGTGCAACACATTTCTCATTTTCAAAAGACCCAAGGATGCTTGTGTAAAATTGTATTTTATTACAAGAAATAAAGATAGAAGTAAATATTGCATTTGAGGAAACAATAAAAGTACCTGATGGCACTTGTTTATTTCAAACCATGACGTTGAGAAAGAAAATTTTATAATAATAAAGATAAAGGAGATTTTGGCGCTTTTGAACTCTTTTACAAGCATCGCACCTCTCCTAGTTCTGACAGAGTAAGAACGAACACCTCTTTTTGTAAAGAAAAGTAGCAATCGGTGCTTATGAGATTTGTCAGATGATTTATGTGTGTGCAAGAAAGTTCACTAGAGAAAATACCACGTGGCTTATAAGAGTGCAACACTTAAAGTGTGCAACCGTACAGTACTTATTACAAAATGGTACAAATAACCGTTTTAGCAGCACTGTGATAATCACATCATTATAACTGCAAAAGAGCTCTCGATTGATTGGTCCCTAGATTGTAGATAAAAACTAGATGTGAGATAAACCTAACTATATAAAAAAAATATATATATATATATATATATATAATAAATAATAGTGAATACGTAATATATGAAGATATTCGAAAAATGTGAAACTGGCGACTGCAGTTATTGATGATTGCAGACGTGCTAAACTGCATGCAGACAAGTGTAAGTTGGCAACAGTAAGTGTATTTTTTCACCAACAAAAGAAAAGAAAAACGTGCAAAAGATTACCGAAGCAAAACGACAATTTTCAAATAATAACAGGAAAACAAGTTAGAAAGCCGTCGTAAACACTTTTGTGTTATTTACACTTTTGGTAGAAAGTGTTGCAGACAAAAGAGGAGGGAAACCCATTAGAGGCAATCACGCTGGTGGACTTAAATGCGACCTGGCTAATTGTGCGTTATTGCTTTCGTATTGAAAAGTCAGTGGCGGATCCAGAACAGTGTGAATCAAGACCTTTTAAAAGTTAATAATTAGGCCTAATATATACGCGACCGTAGACTCTGAACATAACCAGTATGTTCGTTAGCAAGATGAAACGCGCATGCATTTTATGAACGCATTTGTATTTAGTAAACCGACAACTCATGCAAAATCATAACTAACTATCAATGCAATAATATTAAGCTAATTATCATTATTACAATTATAAAAATCCAAGAATACCTTTACCATTTTCATGCAAATCAAAATCATGTTGCGAAATATTCAATATGCAACATGCAAACCACTGATGCACACGATAACAAAAGTAAAACAAAGATAAATAAATAAATATGGTAATGTAGCATAGGAGATTACTACATTAGTTATATTATTGATTGAAAAACAAAACAATTTCATGCATGTAATACATATATTAAAATTGGTTCAATAACCATTTCACAGGAAAATATAAAGTAAACATTTACCTGAGATATAAGTCCACAGAATTTCAAATAAGAGAAGATTATTTTACTGCATCATCATTGACATTTCGTACTCCTCTAGTACGTAAACATATAGTATTTAAATGTATTAACTCTTCTCAGGGCCGGCCTTAGGTAATTGGAGGCCCTAGGCGAAGTGAATTTGGTGGCCCCAAATGAAATAGAAAAATAAAAAATAAATACGAAAAAAATAAAATTACGCAATTTATTAAAAACTACCTGTATTTATATCTAAATCAACAAATAACTGAAATTTATACAAACATATTCGGGCAGATGTCATAAACCTTCAACAAAAATCAACTTTTCGTGCTTTGATGGCAGCAAAGTCTGCAATAAATTGTGAATAATCCAGAGACTGGAGAGAGAGAGAGAGAGAGAGAGAGAGAGAGAGAGAGAGAGAGAGAGAGAGAGAGAGAGAGAGAGAGAGAGGGGGGAGGCAGTATGTTCGCATAAAGCAAAAAAATGTTACCTCGGCGTGAGGCCCCCCTGGAGGGTGAGGCCCTAGGCGGTTGCCTAGTTTGCCTATGCTTAAGGCCGGCCCTGCTCCTCTACATGTGCAAAAAAATCTTTGAAACCTTGGAAGAATCTACTCCAAAATCTCTGTTAAGAGATAAACTGATACTTATCACGGTGAGATTTAAGAACAGACACAATATAACTAAATTTTTGGAGAACTACATAAGAACATAAGATTTTAAACTTACAAGAAAGTCTTATATACAAAAACAAGATGAAAAGTCACAGATTGGATGTTACGATGGATTACTGGACTAATTTGTAGCAAGATGTTCTATTTTAGTTATAAAAAATTCCCTGTATAAAGAACTTTTTAACAAATAGAAATAAGTAAAAAGTAAACCTACCTAGGTCTGATAAATTAAAAATGAAATAACGGTTCAAGCAAACTGTTATCTCACACCTATGATAATAACTATCAATGCTAACAACAATATCTAGTTCCGGTTAAGCCTGAATATTATCTAGATCATCATAATTGACAATTTACAATTTGACATATTAGGTTGAGTTTACCACATACCAGCCGGTGTGTTCGAGAGCTGACATGTAATATGTTAATTGATAATCATCAATGTTACGAGCCTAGACAAGCTTATATTATATGTTTTGATGTTGCGTGGATCCGCCCTCAATTAGCCATTTTGTATTGAGTGAGAGTTGAGTGGTTTCGGTTCAAGAATAATGGAATAAGTGGCTAGTTTAGCAGAAAATTGTGTTTCCAGAAGAAAAGGTTGTTTTGCGTGTTTTTATGCGAGCGATTTAAATAACACTTAACGTGAGAAGAGCAATTGACGGAATCATCGAACCGGAGGCTACTTTTTACACGAAATTGATTTATTTTGTAGGAATACATGTAACGAATGAATTATCGAATAAATGGCTACTTTTTAGTTTTTAGGAAAAAATTATAAAGTTTAGTTATTACTTGTAAGCAATTTGAATTAGCTATTCATTTTAACGCCCAATTAATAAAAAAATACGGATATTCAAGGCCGTATTTAAAGCTATACTACAATTCAAGTTTTTCAATTCAAGTTAAAGAAGCAAAAAACAAGTTCTTTCTTATTTTAGTCTTACGCATGCGCATAGAAAAAGCGCCTCTAGTACTACGGGATACAACTTTTAACATCAAGAGTCTTTACCATTAATAAAGAAATCAAAATCCCATGGGTTTTTTTATTAATCAGAGCAAAATTTATTTCAAGCTTGCTTATCGCTAAAATTTGTTTCATTGTTTAAGGATTCTAGAGTTCAAGCCAGTGACACACGTTTCTGTCACAGTAGAACTACTTTTTACAAAACCCAGCACAGTTTTTGAGCTAGCATGTTTGAGAAGTCAAGTTTCAGTCAAATAAGTTTCACTGACTTGGACTCTTTTAATCGAACGAGTCCACGAGACTAAATAAAGGAGTTTATTGGTGCTAGCCGTACAAAAGTGTGTGCATAAGAACAATTAAGTGACCCAAAGATGGCTGCGAATTTGGAATGTTTTTGCGCCAAAGCAAAAGGCCTGTTTACCTTCAACGATTAAAATTATTTAGGTATAATAAAAATGACTCACCAATGGCTTTCGTAAGTAACAATTAAAAAGTTTTATAAACTGAAAAACTACCTCCAAAAATTATCCATTTAAGAAAAAACAGAAACGTGGAGATGAAATGTCATTAACCGTATTGTGACCTGAAGTGTTAAGCAAATAAATAAATAGATGAATAAGCAAATAAATAAGTAAAAGCCTTAAATGTAGCCGTGTATCTAAAAACAACAGAAACTTGTTTCTACGCTTCAGTAACAAAAAACCCCCAAACCCTGAACATTGCTAATGAATGTACATTTGCTTTTCAAAGGTAATTTGGGTGCCATTTGTTAAAATTGGTTAAAAATGCAGGCCTACTGTGAAACGCTTATTAATATTCGATATTTCACGTGTTCCATACAATTACGTAAAATTTATGCATTTATTGGAAGATCTATATTTTTATGCTTAACCGACTTTCAACTTAATTTGTTACATAATTATAGCATAGAAAAGGCTTGATGCTGACTCAGTCAGTCAACAAGTCAGTGAGTAAGTCAATCAAATAGTCAGGTAGACCACAGATAC
>JAQGDQ010000622.1:0-125409 GCA_030141605.1 Tubiluchus corallicola
AAAAGAAAAATTACTATTTAATCCTTCTTTAACACTACTTGCTTGTTCATTGATTGGTACTTGATAGTTTTGTAGTTTTAAATATTAGTGATCAAATACTTGAAATAGGAACTCCAATACTTGTGCATGCATTAGTTATTTTCCAGTTTAGAAAATGGAAGGCTAGATGTCTGTTTATAAATCTCGTTGTCCTTAGATGACATAATTCGTAGGAAACTGCTCATAGAGGGTGACGGAACAGGAAGCGATACACGTATCAACACTTTCCTGAAAACATTCTACAGATGGGCAGCATCACCGACAAATGATGAAGAAAGGTAGCTATTTTTTTCTCGAATCTGCAGCGCTTCTCATAACATTGTGATATCTATTCTTCACATTGAATCTAAAGTATTGACTGCTTGCAATGAAGTTGTGCATAATAAATGAAGCAGGAAATCAGCGGCATATCAATTGTTGCTGTGCTGTTGAAGTACACATTATGTTACGCTTGCGAAATTTTAGAAATCTTTATGATGTGCGAAATCAAACATCTTTACAGTTCCTGCCAAAATAATTTGTCGATCTCATGAATCTGGGTAAAGTTTTCATTTCCGCTTTTTACTGATGCTTTCTTACCTTATAAGCTGGCATACTTTCACATTGCCCGCCATTTAAACCATTGGCACTTTTTTGTGCCAGAGTTTATCTTCGATGTTTGATGTAAATATTTGCATTACAAAACTATCAAGTACCAATCAATGAACAAGCAAGTAGTGTTAAAGAAGGATTAAATAGTAATTTTTCTTTTGAGAAACCGCAGTTTTCTTGAGATAAAGTCTTGGGATCTCAGTAATGGTTGGAAAATATGATCATGAATATTAAATGAATCTCGAACACATAATCTACGTAATAAATGAGGGAGACACATACTATATAATAAGTGTACATACTATACTATACATACTATACACATACTAATAAGCAAATTATTCAATTCAAAATGTAAAACTTTACAAACTATCATGAGATAACTTAAATACAGTAAAAAATTATTTCTTTTGCTCATAATCACCCAATAGCGAATGATTCACCCAAAAAAATAGAAAATGTACGCTAAATATAGCTCTCATTTGACAATGCACATGGCCAGGCTGCTGCTCAGTCTGACAGAGAAGTGCAGTTTAAATGACAAATAGCTGTGTCTTTCTTAAATAGCAGTCTGTCGTTTGTTAGTGCAGCGATGAGACTTCATATGTCCGAGGTGTTCCAGAAGCCTAGGTGGTAGCTTACGTATTTGTAGGAGAGTCAACAACCCACACTGATTGGAAGGTTAATTAGACTGTTGTACAAGTTGAAGAAAAACGAAATACTATAATAGCTGTTCCCTTTGAAAATATTTCATGTTTTGGTTTCATGTTGAACGTTTCTTATTAGATTTTGTTAGTCTAGTTATGGTGGCATGCAGTTTAGATAGGCGAAGATTAAAGAATAATAAAGTGTGCAAATGGGAAGCAGATAAACAATAATTTAAATGAAAGATTATTCCTATATTTTTAAACAGATTATTCCTGTATTTTCAGCAATCTTTAGACTAATTATCTTGACATGAAATTCCAATCAAGATATTCATGAAAAATTACCCCGAGAAATTCAGTAGACTGAACTTGTTAGCAATGGAGGGAAAAGATTTATTTTTGCAACAAAACAAGATGTAGGGACACATTTAAAGTTAGTTTATGATCTTTTAAACCAGTTGAAAATGTCATCTAAACTTTGATTTATACTAATTAGATTGAAATTTTTGAAGTAAAGAAACAGAGTGATGTCGTCTGCAAACTGAACTATATGCAGTTTTAGAACCACTAAAAATGGATTTATGTCATTGATCTAAATTAAAAGACAAAAAGGCCCTAAAATGGACATTTGTGAGACTCCACAATTAATAGGTAATTCATTAGAGATATAATTATTGCAACTGACACCCTGAGCATGATAAAGTAAATGACTAATTAGCCATATATTTGTTACCCCTCAAAAGCTGAATAACGATAATTTATGCAATAATATATTATGGTCAACTGTATCAGAATCTTTAGGTCACAGAACATGCCAGCTATGATAGAACTGTTTGATAGCACTAATAATGGTTTCACAAACAGTAAGTAATGGAAGATTGACAGAACAACATTCTGTGAACCCTAACTGATTATCCTTTAAAATGCCATGTTTCATTGAATAATTGTACATTATAAGCACAATGTTCAAAAGTTCTAGAAAAGACCGGTAACAAAGATATGAATCAATAAGTATTTACCAGAATTGGATCACCATATTTAAACATAAGTAAAGATAGTTTTTTAAGATTATGAGGTACAGGTACTACACCCGGAGAAAAATAATCATTTATCAAGTTTTGCTAGAACTGAGAGCTTTACATATATTACAAATTTCCTCTGGTGTAGTGGGCTGGAAGAATGATAGGGCAAAGCTACATTGTAAAAACTGATTTGAGGAAACATGACTAAAATTGATTTGATTTAGGTATATAGGCATAATTAGTTGAGGCATGTCAGCAACCTAGATACCTATCTACTGACAATATCTAAGTTTAGCTCTTTTTCCAGTCTCTGCATGCAAAAGGTTCCTTAAATTTTAGTAGACTGCTAAACAGATGTTCCCCTGTTAACGGCTTGGAGATGGAATCTTTGAAAGCAGTCACACATTTAAAATTCACGTATAACTCACATTTCGCAAGCCTTGAAATTTTCAACAAGTTACTAAAGAACTAGCTAATGTGATTGACTAATAAAAAAAACTAGTAAAAAACGGCATGATTCTTGAAATGAGAAATACTGTAATAACAGTTTACCGTCCGTCGCCATGTTCCACCCGAAGGCCGCGTAAACTAATCTAAGCGAGATAAAAAGTACAAATTCGGGGCCACGGCTTATAGCAGACGACAGATGAACAATTTATAACCCACAGAGTAACCAAATTATGTTACTGGTTAATCAATGAACTAAATAATTACAAATTGGATAATTGAATTATTTAAGAACAAATTCTTTTGTTAACTTTATGTGAGGACAGGGGTGGTTGACTTGGTAATTTTTTCACAACCCCCGTCTCCCGTAGTATAAATTTTTATCTTATTATTTTGTTCATATTATTTTGTCTTTGCACTGAAGGAGACTAATAAATAAATATTCTGTTCTTTCTATTCTAACTGACTTATTAATTTACTGACAATCTGACATGTTGATGACGAAAATAATCAAAGAATTTATTGACCGACTGACAAAATGAAATTACGTACCAAACTGATTAACTTATCCATTGGCATAATTAATTTGCCGACTATACTTAATTTGTTAACTTTTTAATTTCCAGTACCATTGAGCGGCAGAATTTGAGCCACGAAAAGGACCAGCTGATTAGCTGAGTGCGATTGACTAGCTATAGCTTGCAGTAGCACATATATATACATTAATTGATGGCTCGGCGCAAATGCTGGCATTCTTGCAATACAGGGCCAATTAATTAATTAACTGACGAATTTATACTGATCACCAACTGAATCACTAAGTAACAAATGACTACAATGAAATTACTATTTTAATTAATGAATTAACTACCTCATTTTTTAATTTTTTGTAGATGCGCTACCTTTGACAAAAATTAAAATAAGTGCATACTAATATAATCAGCAATAATTATAATTATCCAGTCAATCCGTTAGTTGGTAAGTCACCTAGTTAGTTAGAAATTTTGACTGTCAGGCCATCAGTGAATAATCATGTTGTCAACTAACTATTCAATCCTAATCTATCTATGCACCACATTAATACAATACATTGGTGGTTGATAAAATATTGTGTATTGTAGAAAATCATTACTTTCGATATTTTGTACTGTAAACTTGCTAATATAATTAATTATATATATAAAAAACGAAATCACCAATGCCTATATTTTTATGAGCCGTGCTAACGCATGGAAAGCAAATCAACAGTAGCAGTTTAGCAGCTGTTTTTGCTCCTCAAACAGCTGTATATATTTAATTTAAGCGGCCGCCGAGTCCCATCGACGTCATTTTCGGGTTATTCCGAATGCATTCGCCACTAGAGTAATAAGTCGGCTCAAAATGGCGAAAAGTGAAGATAGTCCCACGATGTTTATGGGACAAGCCTGGAGCACTTGGGCAGACAGGATAGAAGATTTAAAGGGTACGAGTTAAACTGTGTTTAGTGATTGTTATTATCCTTATTATAGTCACAAAGCTGACATTGTTTTCTTTTATTTTACTGGTATTTGGAAACGTGCCAAAACTCATTATTTTGGTATGACGTGAGTAGAGGGTAGCGAAAATCACGTTGACCTGCCACAGCGAGTCTTACCTGAAATCCTGGGGAGATATTACATGTTTGGAAAGTGGGCTTACTAGTCACACCGAAGACGTTGTCAAGACGTTTATAAGCAATAGAGGTATTTGTGAGATTCCACTAATGGTAAGGAAGGATCTAAAGCTTAGGTAGTTTACTGATTCCTGCAGATTAGTAAATGAATGCTGATGATTTCTACCTCATTTTAGATTTGGGGCCTTTCTTGCGGCATGCTTGATTGCTAAGAGGCACCTGTCCTGCAAGCGTGCCTTCAGCTTTTATTTTCAAACTCCGCAAATTTGTCTGAAACCCATACAGGCTAAACAGAACAGTTTGCACACTTCTCAAAAATTTGCAATAAAATGCTTTTGTGAAGAATGATTGAGAAGTCTTATCTTGGTATGTCATGGACAGCATAGGGAAACCCTGAGTGGCTAGTGAGTTATTAACGAAAATGCAGCAAGATATTTAAAATTTATAAAGTTTCCAGTTTATCGCTTGGCTAATGCGTCATTTCACGAGGCTTGTGTCACATCATGTCAGAGTTTAGGGATGCCACGAATCTGAAATTACTGAATCCGAATCTCAATAATTTTTGAGTCAGGGCCAAGTCTGAATCTGAGTTTAAAATAATTTTTGAATCCGGATCAAATCCGAATCACAATTTAAAATAATTTTCAAAAGCAAATCGAATTCGCATCTCAATTTTTTTGTTATTTTTTAAATCGAATCTCATTCGAACCTACACGGTTTTTAATCAAATTATGGCAGATTGATAAGGCACTAGTGATTTTCAAGGGAAACAGATTACAGATAATCTGTTTGAGCAGTGAACAGCACAGCTGACAGTAATTCTGCAATAATAATTTCCTGTGCTGGATATATACTGAAACTGAATAGTGACATTTGTAGGACATCATCATCAAAAAGGCAGCGATTTAAGTAATTTTGCAGAAAAATTTATAGGTAAAAGAGTGTATTGTAAGAAAGCGTTACCAAATTGTGTTTGCATACAAAGCTAAGCCAAATTTTTTTAAATGCTTGGCAAAATTGTTCAGTACTAAAATAATATAGAACTTCAGTGAATCGAATCGAAGCTGTGATTCGTGACATCCTTATTTGGGTTGTTATAGTTCTGTTGGTCTGGTAGCATGCAGTAGAACTACTTTTTTTACTCAAATCAGAGAAACTGGCATTGCTGCCCATCCAAGTAGGTATGGCAGCAGGCATGTAGCTAAACTAATAGAATTTGGCTACCAGAGTCATAGTTGTTTTATGTGTAGTTGTTTGACCCAAGCAATAACAATTTGTTCTTAAGATTTTTAGTCTGCTTGTTACTGTCTAAAATTTAATACTGTTTTGCAGCACATAAAACCTTTTAATACTGATACTAGTAGATTATAGATTTAGGTCATTTGAAATTGAATCAAATAGTTTGAATAGAACATCCATGTTACTTGTTAATTCCACCAGCATTGTCTTTTACCTTGCATACAAGCTATTATCTACTGTTTTAGTCATTGTATTCAAGCCACAGCTAATAGTATTTTTCTGTGCTGTTTTTGTATAAGCGAATTTTTGTTTTGATCTAGCATTTCTATTTTTTTTTGTTGTAGTAGGTAAAGTAGAGGAGACTCTTGAAATGAAGAAGAAGAAAGACTGTGATGCAATGAAGCTGAGAAAAGAAGGTAAAAACTTGTAACAGTTTCCTAAATTCTTATTAAATAACGTTAAAATGTTCGGCCCAACAGATGATGCATTTGTTCTTGTCACCTGTTTCCATACGAATTTTGAGTATTACAGCGATAGGTACAAGTGGTGGTGTTGGCGTTACCCAAGTTTCTGGTACATATTTGGTAGGCCACTGCTGCCAGTTGAAACTTAAAAACCTACACAATAATGCTGTAATGTGCATGATGGCTACCTTTGTGATCTTTTGTACAAATTGCAAAAACTTAATCGTACAGAATATATTGAGAAATGTGTTGTTTGTTTGAATTATACAGACGACAGTGTCCGTTAACAAACAAACAAAGCTTTATAAGCATGCCAGTTATTTAATTTTATTTTTATTGTGCAAATGTCTGTTTAAGAATTGAAACTCAGCAATTAAAAATGCTGCTTTGGTTTTGTGTTGTCTCAATTTTAATGATATAAACCACAAATGCAGGACCTGTGAACAAAATAGCTTGTGGCTTTACAGTGTTTGTTCAGTGTTCAAGCTCTTTTTTATTATACTATTTGAATTTTGTTCTTCACACCCATAGTTCAGAACTGCGCATAAGATGATTGAGTCATATGGCAACTGGTGATAATGACATAAAGCCAGTAATATTATCATGTTCTTTTGAAAAGCACAATTAAATTCATTCTATTTGTTGAACCAGTGGTGTTGATCCAGATTCTGCTGTAAGTTAATTATGCAATGTCATTTGGTTATGATTTAATGTTTCTGTCGCGTTTTTTGCAGATATGGCATTGTTTGGATATTGTCCAGTCCAAGATGAATTCTACTTGGTTGTATGTGAACAATGCGGACAAGTGATCAAACCACAGGCTTTCAAATCACACACAGGTAATGCAAGAGAAGGAGAGTGACACTGACACTGACATTAGGAAATTAAAGGGCTGAAGGAAAGAAAAGTGTTATACACTGTATTCTAATTTATATTTAGTTATATTCTAAATATAAATTTTTATATAAGGTGTCCCATGAGATGTAACTAGTTTTAGTACTTCTTGTATAGACTTGTGTTACTTTTGTGTACTGTTTCAGGTATCTTGGAATCAGTGTCAGTGACAGTGCACTTGCACCTGCTGATTTCTTTTTTATACTCTATTTATACATGCATAAATGTTAATAAATAAAATAAAATAAAAATAGGAGGAAGAGAGTGCTAAAATGTGGCAGCAAAAGATGAAAAAGTAGAAAGTGGAAATCTTCATTTGATCTCTGATTTTACCTTGCATACATTACACAAACACAAGCAGTAACTAAAAACTAACTACCACAGTGTCATCAGATTAAAATGTACTTAAGATATAGACTAATTTTAGCATTTCTCAATTAGTGTAAATGAAACGTCTACAAATATTAGAAACATCATTATCGTCGCTTTGAAGATATTCATGAACAGTTTTCAGATTTCTAGGTTTCAGGAAAGACATTTTCATCACAAGTGGAATAAAAATTTGACTAGGTTTAGAATAGCATGGTAAATAAGTAAGTGAAGAAGTAAGTGAGTAATATGAGTGAGTAAGATCTTTTGTTCCCATAAAAAGTTTCCATTCTCCATAGCTACTTTATAATAAGTAATTGTTAGCATAAATTGAAATCAATATTCACACAAGCTGATTAACGACAATTGCATTTAAAATAGCTGCTAATTTCCATACAGTTTGTAATAAACTTACAATACATCATTAGTTTGTTATTATTAACTAATTGCGCCTGCACCTCGTTAATGGAGCGAGTAATAAGTAGAACTTATTATATACATGGGAAAGTTATAGCAAGTGATTTTGTCATGCTGCCTCCGTCTTGCCTCATCGAGAGAGGATGTATGTATATTATAACATGACGATGTCATCTTCATACAGGAGTATCACGCCTCCGTACACGAGTATCCCACCTTTATACACGAGTATCCCACTTTCGTACAGGAGTACCCCACCTTCGTACAGGAGTACCCAGCCATCATGCGGGGGTACCCCACCATACAGGAGTACCCAACCTTCATACAGGAGTTTCCCACCTTCGTACAGGAGTATCCCACCTTCATACAGGAGTATCCCACCTTCATACAGGAGTACCCCACCTTTGCACAGAAGTATCCCACCTTCATACAGGAGTATCCCACCTTCATACAGGAGTGTCCCACCTTCATGCAGGAGTATCCCACCTTCATACAGGAGTATTCCGCCTTTATACAGGAGTATCCCACCTTCGTACAGGAGTATCCCACCTTCGCACAGGAGTATTGCCTTCACACAGAAGTATCCCATCTTTGCACAGAAGTATCCAACCTTCATACAGGAGTATCCCACCTTCATACAGGAGTACCCCGCCTTTGTACAGGTGTACCCCGCCTTTGTACAGGAGTATCCCACCTTCATACAGGACTATCCCACCTTCGTACATGTGTAACCCACCTTCATACAGGAGTACCCCGCCTTTGTACAGGAGTATCCCACCTTCATACAGGAGTACCCCGCCTTTGTACAGGAGTATCCCACCTTCGTACAGGAGTATCCCACCTTCGTACAGGAGTATCCCACCTTCATACACGAGTATCCCACCTTCATACACGAGTATCCCACCTTCATACAGGAACATCCTTGATGATTACACAAGTTCTGCCTCACTGCAGCCGTCAGCATGATTAAGTAGGTCTTGTCATTGAGTGTTGGATATCGGTTTTAAATGTATAAAAAGTACTTTTTTCTTGTCCTGACTATTCATAAGATAGGTGAAGATCTGCTTATTATAAAGTGTGTAGAGTTGCGTTAAATTATAATCATAAAAGTCATTCCCTGGTGTAACACAGTAAGAATTAAAGTGAAAATTTAGTTTTTTAATAAAAAAATTTCTTAGTGAAAATACTGAGTTACATATATATTGAAACTATTGAAATAGTCTTAGCAAAGTTTATTTTGAGTAGCATTGGCCTAAGCAGAATATATATACATCTAAAAGGTATCAAAGCTATCGCAGAGCGGAAGTAATGGAAGCAATTTTAAATTTACTTGTGTATATGGTAAGGGGAGTAAACAGGGAGCTCATGAGCAAATGAAAACTAGAGTTCTTGTTTGCAAAGTACAGTGTTAAGATTGTAGCCTTTCTTTGTTAACATTCTACTTTATCAGTTTATTACAATAATTTGTTTTAGGCACCAACATTTGTTTTTTGTTCCCGACACCCACCTAGATGAAAGACGTCAACAATGCTGGAGTTTGGCTTAATAAACTAATTTTACTTTTGCTTACAGATATGAGGCACGGAGGCAGCGCCATATTTTCAAAGGTCAGTATTGCCGCTGTGTCCGAACCTCAGGAAACACCACGAGAACGGTCTCCAGCTCCTCCTGATTGGTCTAAGTCACCCACTCCTCCACAGACAAGTCGTACGGGTGCCCGCAATGCTGTGATGTCGTCGGACAGTGCCCAGTCCAGTCCTGTACCTGCCGAGGATAAACGTTATATGTTGCAAAATTCTAGCACTCGACTAAAAAATAATAATAAAGCTATGCCAGTTGTCAAGGTAACCCATTCCTATTTTGATGTTTTTTTGTCATCAGTTTCTAAGAGACTACACGGAGGTAGGGTTTGCAGTCAAATCCAAACATTCGAATTTGCAGTAAATTCATTCCAGTCCACAAGAGAAGTTTGTTGTTGCTGCTGCTAATTACTCATTTCATGTACAACATTTGCATGGGAACTAAAAATTGTTAGGGGCATTAGTTCTAAGTCCTCATAGACATCGATGAATTTACCGTATTAATAGAGAAAAATTTGTGTATATCTGCTTAATCTGTATATCTGTACCAAATTGTGCAGTCTTGGCCGTGTTTGTAAGCTAAAGAAGTACTGAAAAAAATTCTATCTATAAGTTTTGCAAAACTTCTACGTATATCTAAATCTATGTATTTGATTTGCAAATTTCGAATCTCAAATTCGAAATTTTCTTATTTAATATAATTCGGGAAACCTCTACTTCAAAATTTTCCACTTGATTAACACCTTTACGCTGAGGTCTGAATTGCCTAAGGGATAATTTATGATTGAATGTTGTCTTACTGCTTCAAAAGTTTACGTTGCCACAACAACCAGTGGATATTTGAAAAACATCATAAGTTCCCATTTAATCAGCTAATTGTATTTTGATATAGGTTGAACGAATGACAGATCTTCCCCCACCCACGCAGAAACCCAATTCCTCTCCACCTGTGCCCTCTCCTGTTATCCCAACCACCACACTATCTCCTTCTCCAAACATAATGTCTCCTACTCCTCCTCCTTTACTGTCTGAGATTTCTCGATTAATTTCCACCTCGGAGACAAGAGAGTTAGAAGTGACGATGCCACCAGCGATTGAGACAATAGTGGTTCATCCGATGGCACCTCCAAAACCCTTTCCATTGCCTGTGAAGCCAGTGAAAAAGTCCAGGAGATTGCCAGGTGAAAGGAAGCTGCAGTTGTGTAAAGGTAATAAACTGTTGTATGTTTAACACAAGAAATTGGTGTTGGTAAGTGAAATGCCGTTGCAGACAAGAAATAAGATTTCATAAATTTGTGCATCGTGGATTTCATTGTAATGACGTGGTGATGCTAATAGAGTTTTGTGTCATTTCAATTTTCCACATCTAGGTGAATCTGTGAATTGCTAACATTGGATTGTATTATACAGTAGGCACCACTTACTTTGAGACGGAAGTGTTTTGATCCAATTAACCAACAGATGTAGTGTAGCTGGCATAGAAGTATAAGCCATCACCTTAGTTATCACTGCAAAGGCTTTTAATGAATTTTAGAAATGAAGTAATTCCTTTGTGAAGTTATTTAAGAATACTAATATATACAAGTGATTTAATAATAAAATAAAAAGTATACTTTTCTAAATCACACAAGTCTGTTCGTTTATGAAAATTACAAAAGTTCCTTCAACATCGGTTGCTTCATTTTCTTGCGAAGAAGCTAGTTCACAAAGTTCTGACAATTATAAAAATGTTGAAAAACTGTTGCTGTATGATGCACGTATTTGCATAAAACAATTAGTGCTTGGTGTGCTTGAACTTGTGGTGCAGTTGGTGGTGCCCTTGCTTCTTGGCAAGTGATTCAACAGCATTCAACAGTAAACTGATTGAGCATGAAGAGCAGTGAGAGCTTCAAAAGCAAACCATTAGACAAGTGATTAAATGTTTAGCTTCCAGAAATTCTTGGGTAACGAGGCTAATTGCAGTGGACGAGCGGGTATGCTAACGTATTAGTGCATCATAAACGTGCCTACTTACAAACAAAACGGTACTTATCACGATAGTTTCTGCATTTATTAGAGCACAAAAGCTAACTAAGATGACATACAGGTAGTAAAAGCTTATTGGTCACACAAAAGTGTCTTATTAAAAGACGTAAAGCAAAAATATTGAGCTAATTATAATTATGCAGACTTATTTGAGTCAATTGGTGACAGTTATTACATTCATTTGAATAGGAGCAGCCCGTGCCAGGTGATTTTGTCTCAATTAGGCGATTGATTCTATTAACCGTGATACTAATAAATGGCGCCTACTGTATATGTTTTCATTGATGTAAATTGTGTTGCTTTGTTGTGATTACTGTATTGGATTGTGTTGTGTTATTGTACAATGAGCACAAATTAATAGTAAGTTGGTAGAGTCCTGCCACCTCAGAGAAGAACGCACCTAAATTTGTCTACTTGCTTTTATTCCTTTTCTTGGCTTTGTAAAGGAAAAGTCATGCAATAACATAGATTATGTGCATCAACAATTTAACTGCAATAAATTTTTTTGACTGTGGGCACTCAGCTTATGGAGCCACTTGGTTTCTCTGCCTCCTCTTTCGTTTCCAGGTGATGGAGATTCCAATTTTTTTTAATGCGTTTACCCTTGTCTGTGCCTAAATTGACAACATGTTCCTTAAACTTAAAGAATTAAAAGTTTTAAAATGGCTAATGCTTTGCTGCAGCGACTCACCTGAAAAGTAGATGTCTTTCCCCTAAACTAAAGAATCGGGCTTTAAAATGATACTCCACTGTGTGCTGTAAGTGTGGCGAACTGGCGAAAATTGCTTACCTGCCGAAACGATCGATCGACGCTGAGCATGCCTGGATTCTCACTGTAGCTTGATCTATTTTACCATAGTAGTAAACAATTCTGTATGGTATAGCATCATTTAATCAATTAGAATCATAGTGGTAGTAGGAGTGGGTGGAGCCCCACCTAGTACACGTATACACCTGGTTAGCAGTTAACGTGCTACACAGCGTAAATTTTGGCATATACCAATTTTTCTACCATTATATTGCCTATTTCCAATTCGTATGGCTGCAATTATTGACATCTTAATTTCTTTCATTTGACAACTAAGATTCCAATCTCACTAGCTTTATTGCTTTGACTATGCATGAAACATTGGTGTTTTCCTTACTTATTACAGACCGCGAGTTTGACCCAGATAAGCACTGCGGTGTGCCGTGGGCAGAAACGGGAGAACCCTGTACACGAAGTCTCACTTGTAAGGTATGTTAAAACATTTTCAACAAGAGCTGATTTTAATAGTGAATGTTGTCACTGCATGACATTTTCTACAGTTTTACATTTTACCTCATTCAACAAATCGCTTTCAAAATTTGACTAGCTAATAACTGCCAATAAATAAGCCTTGCTTTAACCACTACATTTGTTTTGTGCATTGATTTTATTACTATTTCCCTTCACTGTTATAGACTCATGCGCTATCTCAACGCCGTGCTGTTCCTGGCCGTTCCATGCCATTCGACAAGTTACTTATGGAGCACAGAGAATCCAGAGATGCAGCACTTATTGCTGCTGGACTGCCACCTGCCAGGTAAAGTATTCATGCAATTAATAAACTGCTTCAACTTTTTTAAAGTCAGTGATGGTGATTTTTTATCACATGCTATTCCAAAGTGTTGAGTGTACACTAGCCTCATCTGTTAGCTAGTGTGAAAATTAAACTTTGGGAAACTAATATGCATGTAGTGTTCTAAAATAATGTTGATAACCTAGTTCAGCATTATTAAAGAAATGTGCACACATAACAGTTTTTAAATAAGATATAGTGTGTGGCTATTGTCCTTATTATTATAGTTATCAATGGCCTGGAAAATATAATTGCATTGGATGTTGTGCCTAGAATTAATGCACATGACATTTCAATTCTGGTGTGCAGTTTAGCAACTGGTAGTTAAAGGAAAAATATACTTTACCCTATAGTATCGATGGCTCATTCACATGTTAGTTTTGCTCTACATTTCACTCACCACTGTATTAGTTCCTCTTTTGATTTGAATTATGCTGTAACGAGTTACACTGCCTACAATCTAATATCTAAATTGAACAAAAAATGTGATTTTCTCAGTTATAGTTAGAATTATATCTCTCACTTGGCATATCAGACTCTTGGGTTAAAATAAAATAGTAAGGACAGCTGTGGATAACAATCGTTATAGCAAATTTTTTTCGAAAGCCGTAAAAAACAGTTTTTGGCATCACTCCAAAATTTATGTAATGCTAAAAAATGAGTAATGACGTCTGTCACCTCAGAATGTACCTGCAAATTCTTTAACTTCATTAGATTTATTGACTGTATAATGCTGTGTGAAATCGTGCTTGGCCAATTCAGTGCTGACGAAAAAATTCCTTGCTCAAGGAGGCAGGGATTTCAAAACTTTGCTTACAATCCTTATAAGTTCAGTACTGCTACTAGAGCAATGTTCAATGCTGTGTCTTTAGGAATCAATCCAAGTTTCATTGAATGCAAATATTAGAATATAGAGTATAGAATTAGAATTTTTTAGGGTAACCAATTACAACTTATTATTAAATGTATATGTAAAGTTATTAAATGTATTAATATTTTTGCGGTTGTGAATTTTAACAGTTATAATAAGCATGAAACATTGCCAGAACTGCAAAAACATTGTATTATTGTGTGAGTTTAACATTTGCTGTTGCAGTTATAAGCACTAAGCAATTTTTGCTTTTCTACAGTTTAAAGGCATCCAGTAGAGCTCATCTCAGAAAGATGGAAAAGAAAATCCATCGTCCGTCTCCAAGTACTTCCACGACAACAAAAATTACCATGCCAACGATGCCCTTAGCAACCAGTGCCACTGCACTTTCAAGGTACCGTTTTAACTATGTAGAGTTGGTTTGCTATACTAATTCTGACGGCTTTTCACATTATACTGGTAGGGGAGAAAATCAACATAAATTGTTGTTGTTAAAACATTAGCTTGTAACAGTGTCAAATGGCTAAGTGATTTAGTGGTTCAATTTATAACTATACAGTAAACAGTTCTTTGCTAAATTGGGTTACCATAAATATTTGTTATAAGAAGAGGGTAAAACTACCAGAATTTTATATTGTAACCAATTCTAATTTATGTCAATTTCTCACTTTGTAAATTTTCTGGACAATCTGTATTAAATTGATTTAGCAATTGCCCAGTGCCATGTTATCTCCCAGAAAGTCCGTATTGAGGATATCCTCAGGTCCTTATAGATAGGTATGTGATACACTTTTGCATCACATAATATGATAAATGTTTACTCATAATGTACATTTTAGCCTGTACAACTTTATCATTGTATCATGTGCTAATTTTTATAACTAAAATGTAGCTATGCCATGTACTGTTCATAATGTAGTAAACCAATATATATCTGCAAACTTACTAATGTAACTAATAAAATTGATCATCTTATAATCTTTGTGCATATCATAATGTAAGGTCTACTTAAAAACATGCACACATTTTAATCTCTTGTTTTTGGTTTTCTTAAGACAAACACTGCAACAATATAGAAAGTAGCTGTACTATCAATGTATCAATTTATAAAGTCAGTGTAACAGATAAATATAAAAAAGAAATCTCTGATTGTAGTATCTAAAAATTCGGCGTATTTGTAAATATCAGTGTTTAGTTTTCAATGTTATTTTCCAGGTTGCCGGGGACGACGTTGCTACGAACAACAAGACCGACTTGCAGTATCCGAAATCTTGCTGAGGGATTGCTAGATGCAAGAAAACCAGGCTCATCTACTCGATCAACACCTTACCAACATCCAAAGCCGATAGCTGTACGTTACACTTTGTTTGCCCACATTTGCATTCTTATACACATCACCATTGCTGTTTTAGTATGACACTAACTAAATCTGTATTTAACTCATATTTGAGGGACCCATGAAATTGTTGTAAATTAACTGAAACATGGGCTATGTGACTATAGCTGTGTGGAGTGTGTCATACTGGGACCTTAGGCATGACATAAATAAATCAACACACGAAAAGGCTTTTGATAGACAAGCAGCAAGTCGGGGAAAAAAGTTCTCAAGCTTGATTAGTAATTGCCATGACTGCTGTTAGTTCGTCAAATTCTTCTGATGGCATTTCGTTTCTGCTATGCAGTTTAGCAACTAAATGTTAAAGAAATTTCACATGTTAATTTCGCTCTAGGTTTCACTCGCCACGGTATTTGTCCCTCTCTTATTTTAATTTCTCCTGTAGTGGGTTACACGGCCTGTAATCTAATTTCTAAATCGAACAAAAGACATACTTTTCTCAGTTGTAGTTAGAATTGTATCTATCACTTGGAGTATCAGACTATTCATTCAGCAAAATAAAATAGGACTGCTGTGGGTGACATTAATTAGCTTGCTTTATAGTTTTTATTGTTTGTATTTATACAGACATGCAGGTTTGGTGCCAGACAAATGACCAACGGCTTTGCAGTTTTTGATCGAAAATCGGATCTTCTACGATCAGCATTCCGATCAGCCATGGATCGTTATGTTCATCCTCCTCCTCTAAAGTATGTACAGCAATGTTTTTCTGTGTTCTTGATATGGTGACAAGCACATATAAAGTATGCTTTGTAAATGCTTTTACATGTATTTTATTTGTACAATGTACATGGCTGACTACATTCCTCTCTATGAAGTAATGAGAATTTTGGCCTAAACCAACATTTGAACTTTGCGTGCCTAAATGTCAAAATAACCTAATTTGTCATATTTGTTACTATATGCTGCTTCTGTAACAAATTTAAGAAGTTCCACAAAAATACCAATATTAGAGGCCTATCGCGATTACAAAACACTGATATTTCTTTGTAAATATGTCAATAAACTGAGCATTCCTTTTATAAGCAATCCTTTATCATTCATTCCTGATACCACTTTAAGTGATAGATTTAAAGCAAATTACGGTAAACAATAAATTTGGAAATAACTCTATATTAAAACAAACCATACATTTATGGAACTCACTACCTAGTGAAATAAAACAAATATAATCTCTCCGCCAGTTTAAACAGAAATAAAATGAATATCAATATAACAGGTTTCAGCTTCCGAATTATACATCTGATACTAATTACACAGACTCAACTTTCATCTACCTTAGCCCCTGATCTACATAAAATGATTAAGAATATTAAAATTTATGTAATGTAATGCGTGTTATATTAGTTGTGTAATGTCAAATGTATACACAGTGTAAATGTCGTAAAATTTAATGTACTTTTGTAATATTGTTTTGTAAATATGTTTTAAGATCGTGTTTGTAAATATGTCCATATGTTTACAAATGTCATGTCCATATAATGTCCAATTGTAAACAATTGGACATTAGTTTTGCACTATTAGGTTTTTAGGCTGCATTGGACGCATTTGCCTTGAACAGTGTTGTTATATTAACATTACGCTGAGGCTTACTTGATTTTATTAATATGAGTGAACCATTTTAATAACTAGTAAAGAATTAATATAATATAAAATAATATATATTCATTTTTATCAATTTATGTGTGCCTTATTGGTTATATAGCCATAATTCGGTAAAATGCACCTCCGCTTAACGTAGGTTTATTTCCATTTGTAATTTTCTTGAATGCCATGTTTGCATAGTTCCCAAAGGTGAAAATTTCCTGCTTTTCTGTTCTATATTATCCATGAAAGGTGCATTAATAAGGAACAAGTAGTAGAATTTTCTTGTTGCTGTTGCAGTTAAATACATGCAGTCAGGGATTCTAATGACTTGAGGTGTGTCTTTGCTTCATGATATGACTTGTGATACTAATTTGGATCATAATGAACTTCTATTTGACTTAGCTTTAAACATGTGGTTAGAAGTTGAGCTTTTGAGTGACCGTATTGCCCTAACTGACTTCCAGCATCAAGAAAGGGCTCTATTGAAAATGCGTTTTGACTATGAATGGGAATACCTGTTATATTAGAATTGCTTTGTCATTTTTCTGAAACGTCTTAACTCCATTTTGCTTGAAAGTAACAAACAGTATTTAGAGCTTTTTTCAAGCTTCTCTTTAACCAGCTGTAATAAGTGAGTCTTAAAGACCAGATGTTTTTGAAAGGCAACAATTCTCACTAGATTCTTATTTTTTTAGGAAAATGTGCGTGGAGAATCCCGTTCCAACATCCAAAGAAGGAATCATCGCGTCGAACGAACTCCTCGCAAACTTAATGGACCAAAGCAGTTCCACCGCTCCTAGGACAACACCGAAAATTATTCGGCCAGTAAACTTACCTCGCTCTGTGCCAACTGTGAATAAAGTAACACCCCCAATACGGGTTACACCCGATGTGAAAGTGAAACCTCCAGAAGCGCCTTCCGCCGTTGGCGGTTTACAAATCGGCACAATAACTATTCCACTGTCAGCGGTTTCTGGTCCACTGTCTGGCGTCACCAGCAGTGGTGTTACCACGGCAACAATAAACTTGACTCCATCAACGATAGCCGGCGCTTTCAATATAGGCAGTACACAATTACAGAGCGGAACTGTGAATTTAACTATGACATTATTAAATAAAAATGTGCAAATACAAACAACAAGAAATAACCAAACTCAGCAGCAACAACAGCAAGTGCACACGATTCCCGCGGCGGTAAAAGAGATGCAGCAACCAGTCAAAGACTTGCAATTGACTATCTCTCCTGTAGATCTTGCTGCTTTACAAGGAAAAGGTTTAGCTGTAACAATGCCGCCAGTAAACAGTGAAAACAGTGGGTACATTCTGACGGAAAATGGACCCCAGTTTGTGACGAGTAATGTGGCAAATTCGTCGTCTAATGTCTTAGTGTGGAGCAACCCCGCACCTGTGAGCAATCGAGGCGGGGGTGCCAAGCGGGGCCGGACGACGAAATTGCCGAAGAGAGGTGGCGGTACGGGTAGTATGGCAAGTTCTATGCCGGCACTAGCTGCGTTGATGGAGGCTCCAATCGTTACAGAACCGCCTGCTGCTCAGACAACGATTTCAACAACCCGTGCTACAACACCATTCAATGTGGTAAGTTTATATACATAATTCAGTAATACAATGTATGTAGCCCGGATTTATTTTATTGATCTTATGGTTTTAACAAGAAAATAAAGTTTACTTTTTCTGTTTATGATGTTAGTATATGCAGCAAATATGTGTTAAAAGAACAGCTTACCATCAAATCCCAGTGCAGGTTTTGTTGTTTAGATTTGAACTGGTAGACTGTGACACACGTTTCATTCAGAAGTATTCATTAAATTTATTTCTTGAGAACCTGCATGCTTTCGGATAATTAAACTAAAATGCTCAAAGTAGTGAAATGAGTAAAATGTGTGATATTTTGCATACTTTACCAGTTTTTTCGAGTAATACGCTTACATTTATGTTATTCATTAAATCGCAAGTCAAAAGGTTTGTTGTGCTTTTAGCTGTTTTTTGCCCACAGTTCTATGCATGTCTTTATATAAAAGTTTTAGTTTCTGCAATAATAAAAATTAATAGAGAGCAAGCTAAGTGGATGTGCAGGTGATTTGGTCATATTATCAACATTAATAAGTTATTCTCTGTTGCAGGGTACCCTAACACACCAGCTCGGCCAGCAGCCTGTTGTTTCATCCACAGCCGTCTTGAATGGCTTCCAGTCCCAGTCACTTGCTGGCGGTAATATCATTCTTAAGGGTGCCGGAGCCGTTAGCGCTCTGCATTCCATGACAAACGCTCGAACTAATGCACCGTCACCGGTACCGACATGTAACCTTGATGCCTCCAACACAGGTACAAGAATGAAATTTAAGTTGTCACATGTGAATAAAGTCACAGATTTTACAGTAGCCCCACCCCAGATTAACAAGTAATTTAAGAATGGCTTCTACGTGAAAATCAGTTTGTGAGAGATGTGTTTCTGATAGTGTTGTTAATTATTGTCATAAAAATAATTTTAGATCTAAGTTCTTTTAAACAGTGAAAAATTTCTCTTAATTTTGTAAATACATGCTCTTCCAAAGGTGTATTTTAGCACTGTCATGAGGCTTGTGGATGTGGGCATGTCATGTATGTTGTTTTTTTAATTTTGGCTTGTATTGGTTTTTAATATCGAATGTAACTTTTATTTTCCTTGTTACAGCCATCTCCGCCCATAATATGCCAAACATAACATTCACTAAGATGCCCCTGGAGAAGACGTCGCCACGGCAGCCAGCAGCGCCTCAGCAGAACCAGCAATTGTCTCAGCCTCAATTCATCAATCTCAACTCGACGCTGACGCCGCCTAGCAGCCTGTCTCAAAACTTTCAAGACTTGTTTTCCAATCAGTTTCTCAATGCTACGCACGTGCAAGCCAAACCACCGCCAGTGTCCAATCCTCCGCCACTAGCCACAATGCATCTCAAAATCCCTGTTGTGCCTCATCAAGGCAGAGCTCAGATGCTTCAGGTGGCCAATGACAAGCCAGATGGGACACAAGTTGCTCCTCATGTATGACAGCAGCTGAAAGTTTAGGTGATATTAAACTACAAATTTTGGGACAAATTAATTTTTTTTTTGGGAATACTGTGTACTTAACTTTTATAGTTATAAAAATTAATGCATTTTGTAACGGGTGCTGTCAAACAAATTTTCTGTGCCTGTTTACTATTGGCATGAAAACTGAACTTTTTTCAGTTCATGCTGCACCAAGAAATAATGTGTCTAGAGTAAGTGTCATTACTAAGAAGTAATGGAACACTGCCTGTCATGAAATATTTAAAGTTACAAGCACATTCTTGAAACTAACCGACTGATGCAGAAAAATATGCATTTGTCAATTTTTAAAATATTTGCTCTCTAAATGTTACATTTTAAAAATATTGTTCATCAGTAATGCAGGCTTTACCGATCATTAAGGCAAGTAAGGTTATGAACTGTGATGCTGCCTATATATTTCCAATCAGAGAATCAAACTCAAGCATTGAGACTAGTTTTAAGCAAATTAGGTGACACTTGCTCCTCAAATCATGACGATGCTGACATCTGTATTTATTGTTAACGATACTACTGACAGGGATAATAAGGCACTTTGGTAATTTGCTCTGTACGTTGAATGACAGTTGCTTGTGATGCAAGATGTGGCAATTATGCTAGAATAAGAGATTTGCAATCGCACATCCACATTTGCTGCATAGCATTGCAACAGCAATAAAAAGAGATTACAATTCAACTTGTTGCGATGCGATGCGCTGCAACACACTTTTGTAAATACTGAATGTGTGAAGAATTTATGCAGCTGTGCATATAAAACCAAACAAACGTGATGATGATAATAAATGTATAAAGCAGATATTATTTATTTTTGTTTTGTCCTGCAACGGTTGTGCTATGTGTAGTACTCGTTGCTGAGCAGTGCTGCTGACAGTTGTCACAGCAACACATAATTTGCATACATTGTAAAGTTATTGGCAACAATTTATTATTAATGACTATATTTTTGATTGTTTTTGTTTGTGAATGAAATTGTTGTTATTGCAATTTATTTATAATTGTCATGTCGTAAAAGACATATCTTATTGTTTACTTATTCAAGAACTTGTGCTATGTTTACTTAAATCACTGGTAGATATAGCTTTTACAATTAGCAAACTGAACTAAGTGAATTTGACCAGTAGTATTGCATAATAGCAAAAAAAGGTTGTGTCCGTTGTAAAACAATTTCTCAACTTTTAGTGTCCGAGTAATGCAACAGATCAGAAAGTTAAAGGTCATTGCATATAAATTTTGCTCAGATGCAGTTTGACCCTCAACTTTGAACCTCGTGGTGCAACATGTCTGAAAATATCATAGACGTTATTACTGATGCCCACTGCCTCAACTATCGATTTTTAAAACCTTTTGAAAGCATCTTATTAGTCTGGGTATAGCAGTAGATTAAGAAGTCATCTATCGTTGTTACATACAGGCACAGTTTTTACTTTCAAGCAGTTCTGCACAATTTGATAATAGATGTTGACGTAAGTATAACTAAGTTGTGCACTTTAGAGTATTAGAAATATGACAAAGACAAAAAAGTAAACAAGTAATAGTAATACTAGTGCATTGGTAGGTTTACCATTACGCTTAAGTCTAGGAACCCTGGAAAGGTTAACAACAAAATGATGTTTTACATTTGGAATAAAAGCTCCGTAATTGATTATTATTCATATAAACTTGTGATATCTTATAACGCAACGAATGATACGGCGGGGGCAAAAATCAGAAGAGCTTTAATAAAATTCAACCTAACCAGACTCTACCGGAGGTACTTAAGCCGCCACTGCACCGTTTTTGTGAATTTCTCACGAGCTCTTGCATCAGAATTATAAAACTTCCCATCTTTCTTCTGAAATCTGAATCTCTTGGGTTTGGAAACTTTTAGCCATTTTACAAAATATTTCTTACTATATCCTTGATATTATATTAAGTTTACTTGTTATTGTCGTTGTTGTGATCGATCAATCAATTTGTCTATAATAATTATTTGAAGTATTATCGATTATTAGTACTCTTTCTTCTGTCTGCTGTTATGTGCTGTATATAATGGATGATGCGAATGTTTTGTACAGTCTTTATACTCAAATAAAGCAAAGTTTTTGTATGTTTCAAACACATATAGTGTTTAAGCTGTAATTTATTAAGTCAGAAAAGTCGTAATCACTTAAAATGAGTGTGTTTTAACATCACATATTTTCAGAACTATCAAATAACTTAATTTGCATTTAAACAACCTTTATTTATCCAGTCTGAGCATTTTATAAAAAAAAGCTGTAACAATGTCAGTCTTCATTTTTACAACACAGTACTTGATATTAATGCACAGCAAGATTATTAGTATCACCGGTATTAATAATTTGGTGTCAACTGGCCATAAAGTAATATTAATGTCTTATTGATGATGCTACCATCTTAGCAACGACATCAAATTAATACGTAATATCGCAATAAATCATAGTTGTCACTATAACTAATGCATATGTTTACTGCATAGATGTACACTTCAATTCCAAGTATTAAGTAATATAAAGGTATATGAAATAACAACAAAAATGTGTTACCAGCAACAACTTAAACAATAGCAGGATCAAATGAAAAATCATTAACATTAGCACATGACAGTTAGCAACAAAAAATGTAATTAATTCAAGTAATGCTGTGTAGAAAGTAAATAAAGAAAAAATAATAAATACCATAATAATGAAATGCAGATATTTTAAATGTACAGTAATAATAACTATAACAATGACAGCACATTAGACTGTTACAAAACTAGTTTTAGGTAACAAAGCCTCGCTAGGATAGCTTTGCTGTATAACATTCTAAATAGTTGCAAGTGTGATGTGTTAACAATTGTCTAAAGTGTCAAACTACCTAGAGCTGGCTCTGTTTGTAACAAATGCTCTAGGATGTTTTAAATGTTTAGTACTCTGCTAAGTAAAATGCCAGTAATTTAAAGTTGTACTTAATACATGTCCATCTATTTTTTATTATAGTTTTACACAATCTGCTACAACAACGAACTCGATTTGTACATTCTAAACACACAGCCCTTGCTACATAACCCGCTACAACTGCTCACCCGATTTGTACATTTTAAACACACAACCCTTGCTGCTTGTCCACAGATGTACTACGTGATGTTACGTAATGCATGATGCAAATGACAAACAAAAATTAAATAACCTGTTAAAATTAAAATAAGTGAATTACAGCTAAAACCGAACCAGGCTTGGAGACTAAGACCAATAAATAGCATGGTAAAAATCTACCTCGAGACTGAAGCAGAACAAAAGAGAAACAGGTCTAATCTATGCAGTGCACTTCAAGACTGAAGCAGAACAAAAGAGAAACAGGTCTAACTGATGCAGCGCATTTCAAGACTGAAGCAGAACAAAAGAGAAACAGGTCTAATCTATGCAGTGCATTTCAAGACTGAAAGCAGAACAAAAGAGAGACAGGTCTAATCTATGCAGTGCACTTCAAGACTGAGGCAGAACAAAAGAGAAACAGGTCTAATTTATGCAGTGCACTTCAAGACTGAAACAGAACAAAAGAGAAACAGGTCTAATTTATGCAGTGCACTTCAAGACTGAAACAGAACAAAAGAGAAACAGGTCTAATTTATGCGGTGCACTTCAAGACTGAAACAGAACAAAAGAGAAACAGGTCTAATTTATGCAGTGCATTTCAAGACTGAAGCAGAACAAAAGAGAAACAGGTCTAATTTATGCAGTGCACTTCAAGACTGAGGCAAAACAAAAGAGAAACAGGTCTAATTTATGCAGTGCACTTCAAGACTGAAGCAGAACAAAAGAGAAACAGGTCTAATCTATGCAGTGCACTTCAAGACTGAAACAGAACAAAAGAGAAACAGGTCTAATTTATGCAGTGCACTTCAAGACTGAGGCAGAACAAAAGAGAAACAGGTCTAATCTATGCAGTGCACTTCAAGACTGAAACAGAACAAAAGAGAGACAGGTCTAATCTATGCAGTGCACTTCAAGACTGAGGCAGAACAAAAGAGAAACAGGTCTAATCAATGCAGTGCACTTCAAGACTGAAACAGAACAAAAGAGAAACAGGTCTAATTTATGCAGTGCACTTCAAGACTGAAACAGAACAAAAGAGAAACAGGTCTAATTTATGCAGTGCACTTCAAGACTGAAGCAGAACAAAAGAGAGACAGGTCTAATCTATGCAGTGCACTTCAAGACTGAGGCAGAACAAAAGAGAAACAGGTCTAATTTATGCAGTGCATTTTAAGACTGAAGCAGAACAAAAGAGAAACAGGTCTAATTTATGCAGTGCACTTCAAGACTGAAACAGAACAAAAGAGAAACAGGTCTAATTTATGCAGTGCACTTCAAGACTGAAGCAGAACAAAAGAGAAACAGGTCTAATTTATGCAGTGCACTTCAAGACTGAAACAGAACAAAAGAGAAACAGGTCTAATTTATGCAGTGCACTTCAAGACTGAAGCAGAACAAAAGAGAAACAGGTCTAATTTATGCAGTGAACTTCAAGACTGAGGCAGAACAAAAGAGAAACAGGTCTAATTTATGCAGTGCACTTCAAGACTGAGGCAGAACAAAAGAGAAACAGGTCTAATTTATGCAGTGCACTTCAAGACTGAGGCAGAACAAAAGAGAAACAGGTCTAATTTATGCAGTGCACTTCAAGACTGAGGCAGAACAAAAGAGAAACAGGTCTAATTTATGCAGTGCACTTCAAGACTGAGGCACAACAAAAGAGAAACAGGTCTAATTTATGCAGTGCACTTCAAGACTGAAACAGAACAAAAGAGAAACAGCTCTAATGTATGCAGTGCACTTCAAGACTGAAGAAGAACAAAAGAGAAACGGGTCTAATCTATGCGGTGCACTTCAAGACTGAAACAGAACAAAAGAGAAACAGGTCTAATTTATGCAGTGCACTTCAAGACTGAAGCAGAACAAAAGAGAGACAGGTCTAATCTATGCAGTGCACTTCAAGACTGAGGCAGAACAAAAGAGAAACAGGTCTAATTTATGCAGTGCATTTCAAGACTGAAGCAGAACAAAAGAGAAACAGGTCTAATTTATGCAGTGCACTTCAAGACTGAAACAGAACAAAAGAGAAACAGGTCTAATTTATGCAGTGCACTTCAAGACTGAAGCAGAACAAAAGAGAAACAGGTCTAATTTATGCAGTGCACTTCAAGACTGAAACAGAACAAAAGAGAAACAGGTCTAATTTATGCAGTGCACTTCAAGACTGAAGCAGAACAAAAGAGAAACAGGTCTAATTTATGCAGTGAACTTCAAGACTGAGGCAGAACAAAAGAGAAACAGGTCTAATTTATGCAGTGCACTTCAAGACTGAGGCAGAACAAAAGAGAAACAGGTCTAATTTATGCAGTGCACTTCAAGACTGAGGCAGAACAAAAGAGAAACAGGTCTAATTTATGCAGTGCACTTCAAGACTGAGGCAGAACAAAAGAGAAACAGGTCTAATTTATGCAGTGCACTTCAAGACTGAGGCAGAACAAAAGAGAAACAGGTCTAATTTATGCGGTGCACTTCAAGACTGAAACAGAAAGAGAAACAGCTCTAATGTATGCAGTGCACTTCAAGACTGAAGAAGAACAAAAGAGAAACGGGTCTAATCTATGCGGTGCACTTCAAGACTGAAACAGAACAAAAGAGAAACAGGTCTAATGTATGCAGTGCACTTCAAGACTGAAGAAGAACAAAAGAGAAACAGCTCTAATCTATGCGGTGCACTTCAAGACTGAAGAAGAACAAAAGAGAAACGGGTCTAATCTATGCGGTGCACTTCAAGACTGAAACAGAACAAAAGAGAAACGGGTCTAATCTATGCAGTGCACTTCAAGACTGAAGAAGAACAAAAGAGAAACAGCTCTAATCTATGCGGTGCACTTCAAGACTGAAGAAGAACAAAAGAGAAACGGGTCTAATCTATGCGGTGCACTTCAAGACTGAAACAGAACAAAAGAGAAACAGGTCTAATGTATGCAGTGCACTTCAAAAACGACTGATATTATAACATGTTCCATTGTTTTAATATTACACTTAAAATCATTTATTTTAATTGTAATTCATCAAAACCAATTTATGACCAAACTGGATGGAAAGGGGTGGTGACAAACACACATTATCAGATAAGCCAATTAATACACAGATTAATAAATTATTAAACTGTGCCCATGTCTCTGTGGTTCATAATAATGTATTAGCACAGCGTGTGCAAAACAGGTGGGTCTTAATAATTTAGTATCAACCAGCCATAATGCATTCCTTGGTGACAACACTGCCAGCTTAACAACCGTATTATAAATTTAATGTACAATAAATAACATCTGTCATCATTACCAACTTCATCATCACCATTCTTGCATAGATACATTTCGATACCAAACATTGCATGTTAATATAAAGGCTAATGTTATAAATAATATGTTACATTGGTGAAGCAATGTAGCAACACTACATTTTATATCACTAGCAAACAAAAAATCGTCACCAATCGCAAGACGGTACTGTAAAAGTTTTACAAAATGGTCCAAGAAGTTCTAGCGCTAAAGCATCAGATAAACAGTAAACAAAAGCATCGAAATACCTAGCTACAAAGAAGAATAAAAATGAATGAAATACTGAAAACAAAAAAATTCAATATTAATAATAATAATAAGTTATACTGAGGACGTACAGACAAAGTGGCAAACGACAAAGAGACAGATTTGCTGAGAAAAATATTATATAGCTTTTATCTAAGAGAGTTCATTCATGTTTCCATAGATTGCACCACAACAAAACTGAAAAAAAACTAGCAGTTTCAGAAATTAGCTTTAGTTCCTCAGGATTTTACGTGTTTTGTTTTCATTATGTAAGCCTGCTGAATCTTTTTCCAACAGTTTCAGATTCAGATAAATTTATTTTATCTCTTGTAACACACGAAAAAATCGAGTACATAGCAAAATAAGTTATTAGTAGTTACAGAAATGGTGGCGAAAAAACCATAGAGGTTAGCAAATCAGCCACCCTTTTAGTTAAAGTTATTAGCAAGAATATCTAGCGATTTAAGTCGGGATGAAAGAAAAAGAATCCTGTCAAACTGAAAACATATAATGAGGAAAAAATGACAACAAAAAGTGAATCAAACTAGTTTTAAGTGGCAAAGCAATATGCAAGAAAAAAGAAAAGAAACATAAGCAAAATAGATTGAGAAACAAAACAAAAACCATCAAAAGTTGATATGCATATAGTCACAAAAAATAATAACTGGTATAAAAATGAGCATACATAAGGACTGACAACAAAACTGAAAAATGAAATAAGTACTGCAAAACATAAACTGAAGGAAGCAACTGAGCAAAAAATGATAATGTTTGGTAAAGCCGAAATAAGCATACAATGAGAAAATCAAACTGAATTAACACAATAAAATGGCACTATAAACATATGAAACAGATTGGTTTGTGCATGATATTATAATAACTGGCAAAAACAAAAACAAAAAAGAAACAAAATCATAAACAAAGCAGCAAGCGACAAACACACTTCTATATCAATGGAAGTTCTGAATTTTTAACACAACCAAGATTACAAGTACAACGAATCGCACATTCAAAACCAGGAAAACAGTTCATACTTAGACCCACAATTGTTCATATTTCATTGCTATAAGCTGCCACAACAACATACTTAATTTTTACCCTATCAACACACGGATTCATTACACACCAGGATGTTCAAACAATAACAACAACACTATTTTACATCCATCACACAACAGTTCATTCTCACTAGTGTTCATGACACACAGGTTTGTGCACTTTGATGTTACTCATAGGAAAGGAATCGGATTACAACAATTTTATTACTATAACGCATGATCTACATACGTACCAACACTTTGCTCGCAGATTTTACGTGTTCTCTAAATGGCCTCAAAATTAACAAGATTATATGAATGTACCATTAATGCAAATCATCAAATGCAAAAATACAGCATACTCACCTAATAACAGGAAGGCACTCAATGTAGAAGACAGAATTACTGGCTATTAATCTGCTCTATACAAACCAGTTAATAGAAAACCATCAGTAACTCCGTACCATGATGTAGAGAGTGGATTACTGCACAACTAAGGTTGAAAGAATGCATAAAATAAATATACGTACACACACAGCGAATACGAGTCGGTGCCCATCTACCCAGACCTGCACAAACTACCTCCATACTAGTCGCATTAGACTGTCTGTGTATCACAAAGTTCTTGTTACAGGTGACTGTGACCTTGGCTCCATAAGGTTGTGTTCCATTCAAAACTGGTGCTACAACTGCATTTTCTAACTCGAGCGGTTCACAGGTAACCTCTAAAATTGAAAATTTTTAGTTCATCATTAGGTAATCACAGTAACGTTTGATTTACTATATTTCGTGTGTAAGCGTACTACAAGAAAGTGATATCAAAGGACAAATGGTGGTAGAATGGCTAAGTATAAAGAAACATTGCTGTAACACATGCATAGCAGAGGTTCCATAGCTCTAGATGTTCAACTGCTGTTTATATTTTGTGTTAAGGAAGAATACCCAAATATATTGTGGACTCAATGCACATTCAAGGAACTACCTGTATTTTTCTCATACTTCAACCTTAGTGTGAAGTTTACAGCCAAATTATGCCACAGAAAACATAAACAGAAGCATTTTTTTACTGAGTGCTTGACGACTCGTTGCAAATCAATATAAAGGTGAAAAAAATTGATATAAACATTTGATAATGAAAACTATTTTTAATAGAGAGCTTTCCATTTAAGTGATAGTTAAGAGGAATGTGCAGGAGTGATAGCGTGCAGATAATGCAGGAGTGATAGCGTGCAGATAATGCAGGAGTGATGGCATGCACACATAATGCAGGAGTGATGGAGTGCACATAATGCAGGAGTGATGGCGTGCACATAATGCAGGAGTGATGGCGTGCACATAATGCAGGAGTGATGGCGCGCACATAATGCAGGAGTGAAATAGAGAGCTTGGTATTTAAGTGATAGTTAAGAGGAATGTGCAGGAGTGATAGCGTGCAGATAATGCAGGAGTTGCAGGGGTGATGGCATGCAGATAATGCATGAGTGATGGTGCACACATAATGCAGGAGTGATGGCATGCAGATAATGCATGAGTGACGGTGTGCAAATAATGCAGGAGTGATAGCGTGCAGATAATGCAGGAGTTGCAGGAGTGATGGTGTGCACATAATGCATGAGTGATGGTGCACACATAATGCAGGAGTGATGGCGTGCAGATAATGCATAAGTGATGGTGTGCAGATAATGCATGAGTGATGGTGTGCAAATAATGCAGGAGTGATGGCGTGCAGATAATGCATGAGTGATGGTATGCAGATAATGCAGGAGTGATGGTGTGCAAATAATGCAGGAGTGATGGCGTGCAGATAATGCATGAGTGATGGTGTGCAAATAATGCAGGAGTGATGGTGTGCAAATAATGCATGAGTGATGGTGTGCAAATAATGCAGGAGTGATGGTGTGCAAATAATGCAGGAGTGATGGTGTGCAGATAATGCAGGAGTGATGGCATGCAGATAATGCAGGAGTGATGGTATGCAGATAATGCAGGAGTGATGGTGTGCAAATAATGCAGGAGTGACAGTGTGCAGATAATGCAGGAGTGACTGTGTGCAAATAATGCATGAGTGATGGTGTGCAAATAATGCAGGAGTGATGGTGTGCAAATAATGCAGGAGTGATGGAGGTGCAGATAATGCGGGAGTGATGGCGTGCAGATAATGCAGGAGTGACGGTGTGCAGATAATGCATGAGTGATGGTGTGCAAATAATGCTGGAGTGATGGTGTGCAGATAATGCAGGAGTGATGGTGTGCAGATAATGCAGGAGTGATGGCGTGCAGATAATGCAGGAGTGACGGTGTGCAGATAATGCAGGAGTGATGGTGTGCAGATAATGCATGAGTGACGGTGTGCAGATAATGCTGGATTGATGGTGTGCAGATAATGCTGGAGTGATGGCGTGCAGATAATGCAGGAGTGATGGTGTGCAGATAATGCAGGAGTGGTCTTGTACCGAAACTTATTCTAATGTTCAGGATTTCACCAGGGACTATAAAGCAAACATAACATGATATTATTCACTCAAACACGGTTATCTTGAGCAGGATGAAACATGTGTAGGACGTTAATAAAGACATTTGATAATAACTAAAGGCTTCTAACAAACAAGTAATGCGTTCTTACCAACGCAGTGAAGTGGAGTAGGATCCCAGACTCTTCCCTCACACGTTGTGATCATCTTATCACGAAGTTCACCACTATCTAAGTCTAGCCTGTATTTATCTATGCAGTGTATTTTTACTTCCGTGAAAGCTTCAGTCTTTTCTGTGCTTATCCATGCATTGCGAACAGCAATGTTTGGACAATGCTGAACTAGAGAAACAGATGCAAAATGCATTGTTATGAAAAAAATCAATACTGAACACAATGTCTATGTCCACGTTTATGAATACAGATATATACTTTTCTACGGTGCAACACAAAGAATAAAAATTCTTAATCAAAACAGTCCTAAATAAACTTTCTACTTCGGATAAAGTACCTAAAACGATAGTATCATCCGATAATCTGAAAAATTTCTACCACAATAAGAAAAAGTAAGCTTTTGCTCATAAACATGTTGTTATAACGCCAGGTTAAATGTGCCCACGTTGCAGACTCATTCTCTCAAGGCAAACACAATAAAAATGTGCCTATCATAAAAAAAGGAATTACGGAATAAAAAATCTTGGTATAATGTTGCAGTACTTTGGGGCTGAAGACAGCAATTAAACACCATTGGAAAAAACTGCACTTTATAATACGAAAGTTTAACGGCAGTTTCATTAATTACGAATGCCAGATGACAAGAAGTTGTGCCTTCTTACTGCAGAAAAGTGCCACATATTTGGTTAAACATTTTATATAAGAATTACAAGTTAACATTCCTCTAACAAATCGCTACTAAATATTTTTGATGCTTCTTACATAAAGTACAAGAAACAGAAAATACAATGTTTACAGAACAAAAACAAGCTCAGATAAAACAAAGATGTTATTAATATGTCACCAATAGTCATCAAATAATCACATTACATTACTATCACTAACATTCTTCACAGAATTACGACAACAATTATCCTCATCAACATCATCATTACCATCACTGTTATCATGACCGACATCATTATCATCACCATTATCTGCCGCAGCATCACCAGCATCGTCACAATATGAACCATCACCCAGGGCACATACGTCATCGTCCACTCTTGCTATCAATGGAGTTACATGTAAGATAAAACAATTACTTTTACAGTCTTGCACTTCTGGCTCCCAGTGCTTATTAGCTTGACAAGTTGTCACCATTGCTGTTAATTCCTCCTCCATCGCCATTGATATATCTTCCTCTTCTGCCTCTTCAACGTCCTCCTCCGCCAGCCCTGTGTCATCACGCATCACAAGAACTTGAACGTCTGCCAGCACTGTGTCATCATGTGTCACAAGAACTTGATCATTCGCCAGCCCTGTGTCATCATGTGTCACAAGAACTTGATCATTCGCCAGCCCTGTGTCATCATGTGTCACAGGAATATCAAGATAATAATATTTGCTGCACTGTATTTGTACTGTAGTCGCCAGCACTGTGTCCGTGTCATTTACGACAGCATGTTTCAGCACAATCTCAGGGCAGTGAACAGCTGTTAAGACAAAAATGAATTAGAGTAACATTGTCATAATGGGTTTGAATGAAACAGATTTTTTCAGTATATAAACTCAAACTATGTTGTGATAATTTACTTCCTGAATAGACTTAATTTCAATCCAGCAGTTTGGTTTAACTTTATGCATGGGGACATACTAAAATCAAGTCAGTTCATGGCTACAGCAGGAGCAGCCAAGCACTAAAAATTGTAAAGAAAAATTCGTCTTTTAAAATTAAAGGAGTTGATTATGTTTGAGCAGATACTGGCTTTTACCTTTTGTCACACTAGGTCCCATCAATAACTCACAAAGGCTTCTTGGTAAAAACTAGAGATCTTAATTTATGAACAGATGCTTGTGCATGTGCTTTCCATGCAACAGGCTGACATTATTGAAGATGTATGTGAAAATAAACAGAACTTAAATCCAGTTGATTACAGCCAGGAAGGATTTGTAAAAATCTATCAGAATAATTTTAATGTAGAGGAAAATAAAAAACATCTTAATTAAAAATGCCTTAGTAAGATGTATAAAAAGAATGGCAACAGAATCATACTGATCGCAAAACAAACATATAAACATGAAATAAATTATCAACAATTTTCATTTGTCATATTTTACTGCAAGGGCAGGGAAACTTGTCAGTGATAAGGTGAGTAAAGTTTGCGAGAACCAATTAGTAATGCGAGCACTGAGACATTACATACGTTTACATGTCTTCGTTAGTGGGCTCCACCGACCATCTGCTTGACATTTAACAGTTGAGATGGCTGCATAATCCGGCAGGTAACCGTAACCTTCTTTACACTTCACATTCGCGATATCGTTAAACTCAGATGGGCCAATTGGGATAGAATCAGGACGCACGTTTTCATCGTGTACTTCCAACTGCGGGCAAGTGACAACTGCAACAAACATTATTCTGTGTAATCTAGAACCTCTTATGCACAATTTTAAAAGTTATTAATTTAGAAACTGAGCCAGCAACCTTGAAATTTTATCACTGAAGACCAGCCATCACGACTCACTACAATCATTATAGTGTATATGTAGAAAATTACGGCCTAACATAAGCAGCGTAATCTTGATACAGTCAAACCTGGCTTAACATAAGCAGCATAATCTTGATACAGTCAAACCTGGCTTAACATAAGCAGCATAATCTTGATACAGTCAAACCTGGCTTAACATAAGCAGCGTAATCTTGATACAGTCAAACCTGGCCTAACATAAGCAGCGTAATCTTGATGCAGTCCAACCTGGCTTAACATAAGCAGCGTAATCTTGATGCAGTCAAACCTGGCTTAACATAAGCAGCGTAATCTTGATGCAGTCAAACCTGGCTTAACATAAGCAGCGTAATCTTGATGCAGTCAAACCTGGCATAACATAAGCAGCGTAATCTTGATGCAGTCCAACCTGGCTTAACATAAGCAGCGTAATCTTGATGCAGTCAAACCTGGCTTAACATAAGCAGCGTAATCTTGATGCAGTCAAACCTGGCTTAACATAAGCAGCGTAATCTTGATGCAGTCCAACCTGGCTTAACATAAGCAGCGTAATCTTGATGCAGTCAAACCTGGCTTAACATAAGCAGCGTAATCTTGATACAGTCAGACCTGGCCTAACATAAGCAGCGTAATCTTGATACAGTCAAACCTGGCCTAACATAAGCAGCGTAATCTTGGTACAGTCAAACCTGGCCTAACATAAGCAGCGTAATCTTGATACAGTCAAACCTGGCCTAACATAAGCAGCGTAATCTTGATACAGTCAAACCTGGCTTAACATTGAGCAGCGTAATCTTGATACAGTCAAACCTTGCTTAACATAAGCAGCATAATCTTGATACAGCTGGCCTAACATAAACAGCCTAATCTTGATACAGTCAAATCTGGCTTAACATAAGCAGCGTAATCTAGATACAGTCAAACCTGGCCTAACATAAGCAGCGTAGTCTAGATACAGTCAAACCTGGCCTAACATAAGCAGCGTAATCTTGATACAGTCAAACCTGGCTTAACATAAGCAGCGTAATCTTGATACAGCTAAACCTGGCTTAACATAAGCAGCGTAATCTTGATACAGTCAAATCTGGCTTAACATAAGCAGCGTAATCTTGAAACAGTCAAACCTCTTTATATCGCCTACTTAGGGACTGTAAAAAAATTGTATCCTGTGGAGAGCTTAAAAACTTCTACCTCTTAAATGCAACTACATGTAGCAAATTACAGCTTAACATAAGACGTTATAGCGAGTTTGGTATTATAACAAGGTGCATTAATCCATACATGCATATGCAAATATTGATATTTTCTTTTGCAAAAAATATTGGCATTAACCATGGTTGGCGTTATAAAGGGGGAGAGGGGTTATAACAAGGTGTGACTGTATTTAACAAACATTAACTTAGAAAATTTTATCTAGCAGGTATGACATGTTGCGCAGTCTATAATGCAAAAAAGACACATTTTTTTCCAATCAGTTTTTCCAGCATTTGCAAGTACCAAACAGGTTTTATCAGAAAAAGTGGCATTACCAGAGCCACAGACAATACGAGTAGCAAGAGCTATTGGTGTACCAATGGAAAATAAAGACTGCAGACGGACATTAACAGAATAGCGTGCTAAAACTACTTCATTCAATAAATACGTTTCAGGTAAACAATACAATTTTTCCAAGTCTACGGCAATATCAAACCCATTTCTCTTAATTCAGTAATTTTCCTAAAAACACCAAGCTGCTGCTATCCTGTGGACAGCTTAAAAACTTCTGCCTCTTAAATGCAAACACATCATCAGCAGTCATCAAATCATGGACAAATGAATCAAGAATAAGGAAAAACATACTTGTGCAGTATGGAACGACCGGCTGCCATACTGTCCCAGAACAATAAAGCAGCATTTCTGTTTCAAATGAATTTTGCTCATTTCCTTCATCCGGAACTCCAGTTGAAGAAACATCTTCGGCAGTAGACAAGTCATCCTGTTCGGTGGTAGCACTTCCACTGGTTGTAGCTTCAGTTACGGAACCATTGTAAAATTCGCTATCAGATATTGTACCTTGTACCTCCGCAGCTGTAGAATTATTGTATTCGAATTCACTCGTTGAATTTTCACTAGATGGCAGGTCGGTTGTCCAGTCGGCCTCTTCAAACTCTTCAAACTCTTCGAACTCTTCAGCATCTTCGGTGGTAGCACTTCCACTGGTTGTAGCTTCAGTTACGGAACCATTGTAAAATTCGCTATCAGATATTGTACCTTGTACCTCTGCAGCTGTAGAATTATTGTATTTGAATTCACTCGTTGAATTTTCACTAGATGGCAGGTCAGTTATCCAGTCGGCCTCTTCAAACTCTTCGGCCTCTTCGTTGGTAGCATTTCCACTGGTTGCAGCTTCAGCTACGGAACCATTGTAAAATTCGCTATCAGATATTGTACCTTGTACCTCTGCAGCTGTAGAATTATTGTATTTGAATTCACTCGTTGAATTTTCACTATATGGCAGGTCAGTTATCCAGTCGGCCTCTTCAAACTCTTCAACCTCTTCAAACTCATCTTCTCTCCAGTTTTCAGCGAAACCAAATCGCTTTTTACGCACAACAGGAGTGTTCTGAAATGAAAATGAAAAAAGTACAAACTTAATTACTTAGAGACATTACCTCAATCAAACAATTGAACAATTGTACAAAATCTACCTTAAAGCGCATTCGTTTCTTGTAGATAAAGCAAACTATCTTCACATAAGTGGTCCTGTAGTTACTCTGATGCCAAAGTTTAGCTATTTTTTGTCAAGCACATAAAGCAATAGAAGAATATTATCAACAAAAATGGAATTTCGCTGAATCCAGCTTTTCATAAACAACTCAATGGAAAGTGAAAAAAATACCTAACCAAAACGGATTATACGTTGAAGAAATCTTAGAGTTATTTTCCATGAATTTTCGAAAAGTCTATAAAAATTTCCTCAAAGTAATAATGCAGCAGAAAGTGGGAATGTACCAAAATAAATTCTTTAAATTTTTCTCTAGGTACAAGGTTAACTTGACAAGGTAGAAGATGATTAATAAAGCTTATAAATGTAAAAGCTATCAATACCTAGAATCTGACTAAATAAGACTACTATCATAAATATGTAATCTAGTTATACTTCAAATCAACCACAGAAGCATCCAAGAATTTACTAAACTGAAAAGATACAGGGAAATCCTTCATATTCATTTTTTAATACCATCCATGTCTGGCCAAAAAAGATGTTGCTTAACTATGGAAGATGGTGCCAAACTAAAACAATAAGAAATTTAAAATAGGCTGCATATGTCATTGTAAAAAGGTAAGTACAAACCAGAAGTGTCATTTACAGAGCAACTTCTAAAATTTAAAAGCTGATAGTTCATACCGTTTCCTCCTCTATGCGATATCCATGTAAACAAGTCACTAACACCTGAGTCTGTGCTTCCGTTTCATTTGAATTCACTTCAAAATTTAACTGTGAACCAAGTTCAGCGAGAACCGGACAATGTTGCCCTGCAAAACCATGAACTCACTTGAATCAACCACAGTTGTGAGAGCACTTGCTTTATTGAACTGTTTTAAAATAAAAACTGATACAGCAACAGCAATCTTTCTGATACCAAATGACACATTTGCCAATTAGAATTGCATAAAGTTCCTTATAACATTGAAAGAAAAGTTTTGATGTCTAGAATCTAGTCTAAAATTTTATTTAATTGTCTACACCAGAGATGTGGCCAACGTTGGGCATAGTCATGGTCAAGATATAGACAAAGTGGGTAAATCTTTCTACACAAAGACTGCGAAAATTTTATCTTGCATCTCATGCTGGGGAAAGAAACTTCAAACTTATAAAAATTTCATTTATTATGTATTAACTTGTATATAAAGTTTTTCACATTGTACTGCATGGCAAATAATGCAACTGATTAACAAAATAGTCGACACGATAAACTAAAATTTTACGAGAAATTTAAACGAGAAATGGCCACGGCTGTGTCTAGACTAATAACAAGACCAATACTGCCATATTTTTGTGGCTTTAGCCCAACCCTTTACAAGCTAGCTTCAAGACTGGTGTTGCTTTATACTATAGATTAACAACACTTTTGCCAGGAAAAATAGATGTCCAAGACATACTGCAATGCAATGATATTTGATAACAGAAAGATCATTTAAAGTTAGAAATATTAACAAGGTATATACAACAACAAAAATAGACATTGCGTGTGTGACAGAAAAAAACACGAAAGTCATACAAAAAAATTGAATGTTAGGCCAAACCTTCTATCATAGTTAAAATGATGACGACATCAGTTTTGGTTTTAAATCATTTCACCATACTGTTCTTGACTTATTTTAACATGACAATAACAGCCTGGCAAATTTTATCACTGCAAAGAAAAAGATCAGAACTGCAGTGATAAGCAAATATAAAAAGAAAAAAGTAGAGAAAAATTTTGCCACAAGTCTGGGTACTGTAACAATACTTTTGCAAGGATAGCATAGTAATTTTAATTTCAACTTGAGTATAATTCAAAATTGAGGGCAAAATGACACGTACTGATGCATTGTGCATTTGTAGGCAAGTCCGACCATGCTCCACTAGATGTGCATTTCACAGTAATAGTTTTTCTGTAATCTGGGTACCACCCATAGAATTCGAGACAAGTAAGAGACACCGGTGTATCGATGATAGTTGACGTGTCATTCAGTGTGTACAACCCATTACCATTCAGAGAGGAACATTCAATTACTGAAACATGAATCATTACAAAGTTAACAAATTGATAATAGCTACATAGTCTTTTTGTAATGTTTTTTTGTTTAAAAACATTTCGATTGCCCTGCAGCAGTCATTTACGACAACATCATCTACAGCATCTAAATCACCAAGCAGAAAGGGACTGAACACAGGAGATCAATATCCAACCAACGGTCGGACATATATTTTATAAGCTTTTAATAGAGTTTATTTTGCTGTTAACAGAAAAAATTCTAAAAATTATAACTACAGCAAAGTGATATTAATAAATTTATGACAAACTTACTTGAACATTCCCCTGGAGGAGGAACCCACTGCCCTGTAGTAGTATCACACACCACTATCTTTGTCTGATCATAAGTCGGGTACCACCTGTACAGATTTGGACAAGTAAGAATAGCTGATGTTCCAGCCACGGTTTCGCTTGTACTGCTTGCGAAATTTTGTCCTTCCAACGACGAACATTTGATCACTGAAAAACATCGTCTATGTTTACAACTTTAGAAGAAAAATGAAAAGCTTTGTGCAACAGTCTGAAAACGATCCCTTGTTTAATTTGTCTTCTAGTTCAGTTTGATACATGATTTTGTTTTAATCATGGGAACATTTCATCTAAACTACAAAAAAAGGAAAAGGAAAATATCACCTTTCATTACTTAGTAAAATGTTGTTGTTAAATGAAAATCAAATTTAAGGTAAAGCAACATTATTACAGCTGATGGCACTGTTAGCAAAGCAGCAAAAAAAAACAGCAGAAACAGTAGCAAGTGCACTGACGACGATGATGATGATGGCAATAACAGCAACAGTGACAAGGACATCATCATCGACAACAACAGCAACATCAGCAGCCATATAAATACTGAGAATAATAAATGAAATCAAACAAAAAAATGAGATATAAGTAATCACGTACTTGTGCACTCTCCAAGCTGAGGTGACCACTGTCCAGTAATATCGCAAGTAGTGATCAACTCCGGGTCAAGAATGGTATGCCACCAATATAGCTCTTGACATCTTAGCAACACCACTGTGTTAACTACATTAGACGTGTCATTTGCCGTGAACATCTCACCTTCTAGTTTTGGACAAGTAATGACTGAAACAATGTAAAAAAAAAGAAAGGAATCAACAACATTTGTGTGCTTGCATATGAAAATCGTCCATATGTCGGCACTTAAGTTTTTCTAGTTATTCACATATCCCGAATCTCCATTTCATGAGGACAATTTTGATACCAACCTCATCACTGTATGTCGTTTCTAAGCTGAGATAATCCACATTGAAGTTACGGTGCACGCTACGCACTGGAAAACATAACCTTGAGAAAATCGCTGCTAAAGTCAGCCATTGTTTTTTGTCGCGTTATAAAATTAGATTTTTAGTATTTTTTAAACATTTTCTTGATAATTTGATACTAAAATATAAAAGTCCAATATATTTAGCGTTTGTTTTTATAAAAAACAAGAAATTGACATATGACTAAAATTTTTGGTGCATTCTAGTTTGAAGCACCATAACGTAGTTTCAACTTATTGATGGCTTTGGTTTGCAAGCACACATTCGCTGCCTTGTAACATAATCTATCTAATATTGTAAGTTCTATTATTAGTAGGCAATTTTGCTTATATATAGGCAGTTATTCTTTACTATCTCGTCAGTTAAATTTCAGTCGGTAAAAAATCCAAAATATCATTACTGGGCATACTTACCTTCAACTGCGGAGTTGCTAAATTCTATTGGCATGGAAGCTACTTATTAAGATACAAAAATGAGTCACTAGAATGAAGTGAGTTCATTTAAAACTGGTAACATTAGTAGTTTACACACGGAACAATTAAAAAGAGAAAACAAAGCTTAGAAATGATACATTACAATACGTAAGTAAAATATCATTGTTACATACTGGTACAGCGTCCAGGCTGAGGAGACCACTCTCCAGTGCTATTGCATTCAATAACAATTTCTTCCTGCTCAAGTGACGATTCAGCCCAAGTATAAAGTTCCACGCATTTCACAGATAAAACAGTGTTGATTGTATTTGCTGTGTCATTTGCTATCAGCGTCTCATCTAATGCCGGACATGTGATTACTGAAACACGGGGCAAATTGCGCTTAAACCACAAGAAAAACTCATAATTTTTTTGTCGAAAATTAAAATAAAACGATAATTGGTATTTGTAGCATTGTTCAACTGTATGTCTCAGATAACACAATAACACAGCCACTTTGGCAAGACTAGTATTACTGTGTGCAAAGAATTCAGAACGAGTAAGAGATACAGATGTATCAATTCGAAACATTCACAAAAATTAGAAAATTCACAAAAAAGTGAGAAGTTACCTTAGCAACAGCAGCTTCTTGCATGCATGTAGCCACATGATGAGTATTTAGACGATGGTAATGACACACTGCACATTATGTATACATGGAAAAACTTTCACGTGTTAAAATACAAATTTTTAAAGAAAGTATTATGCATCACATTTTATGCAAACATGAAGTCGTATCTTTATCCTTAGTGTCAAATACAAAAAAAGTTTTGAGTGAAATATGCTACAGCAAAGCATGCAAAAGCAAATGCCATATAAATACTGACAATAATAAATGAAATCAAACAAAAAAATGAGATATAAGTAATCACGTACTTGTGCACTCTCCAAGCTGAGGTGACCACTGTCCAGTAATATCGCAAGTAGTGATCAACTCCGGGTCAAGAGTGGTATGCCACCAGTATAGCTCTTGACATCTTAGCAACACCACTGTGTTAACTACATTAGATGTGTCATTTGCCGTGAACATCTCACCTTCTAGTTTTGGACAAGTAATGACTGAAACAATGTAAAAAAAAAGAAAGGAATCAACAACATTTGTGTGCTTGCATATGAAAATCGTCCATAAGTCGGCACTTAAGTTTTTCTAGTTATTCACATATCCCGAATCTCCATTTCATGAGGACAATTTTGATACCAACCTCATCACTGTATGTTGTTTCTAAGCTGAGATATAATCCACATTGAAGTTATGGTGCATGCTACGCACTGAAAAACATAACCTTGAGAAAATCGCTGCTAAAGTCAGCCATTGTTTTTTGTCGCGTTATAAAATTAGATTTTTAGTATTTTTTAAACATTTTCTTGATAATTTGATACTAAAATATAAAAGTTCAATATATTTAGCGTTTGTTTTTATAAAAAACAAAAAATTGACATTTGACTAAAATTTTTGGTGCATTCTAGTTTGAAGCATCATAACGTAGTTTCAACTTATGGATGGCTTTGGTTTGCAAGCACAAATTTGCTGCCTTGTAACATAATCTATCTAATATTGTAAGTTCTATTATTAGCAGGCAATTTTGCTTATATATAGGCAGTTATTCTTTACTATTTTGTCAGTTCAATTTCAGTCGGTAAAAAATTAAAAATATCATTACTGGGCATACTTACCTTCAACTGCGGAGTTGCTAAATTCTATTGGCATGGAAGCTACTTATTAAGATACAAAAATGAGTCACTAGAATGAAGTGAGTTCATTTAAAACTGGTAACATTAGTAGTTTACACACGGAACAATTAAACAGAGAAAGCTTAGAAATGATACATTACAATACGTAACTAAAATATCATCGTTACATACTGGTACAGCGTCCAGGCTGAGGAGACCACTCTCCAGTGCTATTGCATTCAATAACAATTTCTTCCTGCTCAAGTGATGATTCAGCCCATGTATAAAGTTCCGGGCATTTCACAGATAAAACAGTGTTGATTGTATTTGCTGTGTCATTTGCTACAATCTTCAGCGTCTCATCTAATGCTGGACATGTGATTACTGAAACACGGGGCAAATTGCGCTTAAACCACAAGAAAAACTCATAATTTTTTTGTCGAAAATTAAAATAAAACGAAAAAATAAACCTGGCTTAACATAAGCAGCGTGATCTTGATGCAGTCAAACCTGGCTTAACGTAAGCAGCGTAATCTTGATACAGTCAAACCTGGCCTAACATAAGCAACGTAATCTTGATACAGTCAAACCTGGCTTAACATAAGCAGCGTAATCTTGATACAGTCAAACCTGGCTTAACATAAGCAGCGTAATCTTGATACAGTCAAACCTGGCTTAACATAAGCAGCGTAATCTTGATACAGTCAAACCTGGCTTAACATAAGCAGCATAATCTTAATACAGTCAAACCTGGCTTAACATAAGCAGTGTAATCTTGATACAGTCAAACCTTGCTTAACATAAGCAACGTAATCTTGATACAGTCAAACCTCTTTTTACTGCCTACTTAGGGACTGTAAAAAAATTGTATCCTGTGGAGAGCTTAAAAACTTCTGCCTCTTAAATGCAACTACATGTAGCAAATTACAGCTTAACATAAGCAGCGTAATCTTGAAACAGTCAAACCTGGCTTAACATAAGCAGCATAATCTTGATACAGTCAAACCACTTTATACCGCCTACTTAGGGACTGTAAAAAAATTGTATCCTGTGGACAGCTCAAAAACTTCTGCCTCTTAAATGCAACTACATGTAGAAAATTACAGCTTAACATAAGCAGCATAATCTTGATACAGTCAAACCTGGCTTAACATAAGCAGCGTAATCTTGATACAGTCAAACCTTGCTTAACATAAGCAGCGTAATCCTGATACAGTCAAACCTGGCCTAACATAAGCAGCGTAATCTTGATACAGCTGGCCTAACATAAGCAGCGCAATCTTGAAACAGTCAAACCTGGCTTAACATAAGCAGCGTAATCTTGATACAATCAAACTTCTTTATACCGCCTACTTAGGGACTGTAAAAAAATTGATGTTATAGCGTGTTTGGTATTATAACAAGGTGCATTAATCCATACATGCATATGCAAATATTGATATTTTCTTTTGCAAAAAATATTGGCATTAACCATGGTTGGCATTGAATCTTAACTAGCTAGGTACTAGTAGGCTATGTGTATAAAACTTATAATTAATTCCGCATCTATTACAAAAGCATCTTGCAAAGTAACACTGAGCATTTTTTACAGCATCTAAATCACCAAGCAGAAAGGGACTCCACACAGGAGATCAATATCCAACCAACGGTCTGACATATATTTTATAAGGTTTTAATAGAGTTTATTTTGCTGTTAACAGAAAAAATTCTAAAAATTATAACTACAGCAAAGTGATATTAATAAATTTATGACAAACTTACTTGAACATTCCCCTGGAGGAGGAACCCACTGCCCTGTAGTATTATCACACACCACTGTCTTTGTCTGATCATAAGTCGGGTACCACCTGTACAGATTTGGACAAGTAAGAATAGCTGATGTTCCAGCCACGGTTTCGCTTGTGCTGCTTCTGAAATTTTGTCCTTCCAACGACGAACATTCGATCACTGAAAAACATCGTCTATGTTTACAATTTTAGAAAAAAAAAATGAAAAGCTTTGTGCAACAGTCTGAAAACGATCCCTTGTTTAATTTGTCTTTCAGTTCAGTTTGATACATGATTTTGTTTTAGTCATCGGAACATTTCATCTAAACTAAAAAAAAGGAAAAGGAAAATATCACCTTTCATTACTTAGTAAAATGTTGTTGTTAAACGAAAATCAAATTTCAGGTAAAGCAACATTGTTACAGCTGATGGCACTGTTAGCAAAGTAGCAAAAAACAGCAGAAACAGTAACAACTGCACTGACGACAATGATGATGATGGTAATAACAGCAACAGTGACAAGGATATCATCATCAACAACAACAGCAACATCAGCAGCCATATAAATACTGACAATAATAAATGAAATCAAACAAAAAAATGAGATATAAGTAATCACGTACTTGTGCACTCTCCAAGCTGAGGTGACCACTGTCCAGTAATATCGCAAGTAGTGATCAACTCCGGGTCAAGAATGGTATGCCACCAGTATAGCTCTTGACATCTTAGCAACACCACTGTGTTAACTACATTAGACGTGTCATTTGCCGTGAACATCTCACCTTCTAGTTTTGGACAAGTAATGACTGAAACAATGTTAAACAAAGAAAGGAATCAACAACATTTGTGCGCTTGCATATGAAAATCGTCCATAAGTCGGCACTTAAGTTTTTCTAGTTATTCACATATGCCGAATCTCCATTTCATGAGGACAATTTTGATACCAACCTCATCACTGTATGTTGTTTCTAAGCTGAGATAATCCACATTGAAGTTATGGTGCACGCTACACACTGGAAAACATAACCTTGAGAAAATCGCTGCTAAAGTTAGCCATTGTTTTTTGTCGCGTTATAAAATTAGATTTTTAGTATTTTTTAAACATTTTCTTGATAATTTGATACTAAAATCTAAAAGTCCAATATATTTAGCATTTGTTTTTATAAAAAACAAGAAATTGACATTTGACTAACATTTTTGGTGCATTCTAGTTTGAAGCATCATAACTTAGTTTCAACTTATTGATGGCTGCCTTGTAACATAATTTATCTAATATTGTAAGTTCTATTATTAGTAGGCAATTTTGCTTATATATAGGCAGTTATTCTTTACTATCTTGTCAGTTCAATTTCAGTTGGTAAAAAATCCAAAATATCATTACTGAACATTCTTACCTTCAACTGCGGAGTTGCTAAATTCTATTGACATGGAAGCTACTTATTAAGATACAAAAATGAATCACTAAAATGAAGTGAGTTCATTTAAAACTGGTAACATTAGTAGTTTACACACAGAACAATTAAAAAGAGAAAGCTTAGAAATGATACATTACAATACGTAAGTAAAACAAGAAAATTTTTGTGGAAAATTAAAATGAAATGATAATTGGTATTTGTAGCATTGTTCAACTGTATGTCTCAGATAACACAATAACACAGCCAGTTTAGCAAGACTAGTATTACTGTGTGCAAAGAATTCAGAACGAGTAAGAGATACAGATGTATCAATTCGAAACATTCACAAAAAAGTGAGACGTTACCTTGGCAACAGCAGCTTCTTGCATGCATGTAGCCACATTATGAGTATTTAGACGATGGCACACTGCACATTATGTACGCATGGAAAAACTTTCACGTGTTAAAATACAAATTTTTAAAGAAAGTATTATGCATCACGTTTTATGCAAACATGAAGTCGTATCTTTATCCTTAGTGTGAAATACAAAAAAAGTTTTGAGTGAAATATGCTACAGCAAAGCATGCAAAAGCAAATGCTTGATGGAAGATCTACTCACCTAATTTAGATGCAAAGCACCCTAGAATACACATGAAATACAAGAGAAAGAAAAAGAAATGTCAACATCACACTTATTTTACGTAATTAAAAAGCACCTACTTTCACACTCCCGAACTGCAACAGTCCACTGCGACAAATGATTGCACTTTGACTGCATACTGGTTACAACGACATCGGTATCACTGGGAAGTTTGTAGTCATCAATACATTTGTACTGAATATTTGCACCGGGTAGAAAGCCGATAGAATCTTCAACACCACTTTGTTTTATAGCGTAAATATCTGAGTTGAGCAACACTACGCTTCCGTATCTGTTGCGGACTGTACATGCATTGGCTGATATGGAAAAATAGAATGTGCATATATAACACAACTATTATCAAACACTAATTATTTGTTGATTGTGCAGAAATTATTTGATAATTTAGCAAATAAAAACTGGTTTCTCAAACACGAGTTTACTTCACACAGAACCTGTATGTATTACTGGCATTAGACAGGCATTCGTGGTATGTGACCACTGCCACCCTCGGTTCTTTAGTTTCATGTACCAATGTAGCTGTACTGTACTGTAACGAAAAAGCACAATTTACAAGTGCCAAAGCCCTAGTTGGATGTCCCCTGAATGCACTGATTATTTTGGCACATTGTAGCCTGATATTGGAAAATGCAAGCCTTCTTATGGGTTATTCCATGTCACGGTGCAGAATATTGTTAAAAGGGGGGAAACATCCCACTAGTGACAGTGAATACTGCTGCTTTTACACGTTTCTCTCCTGCGCAACTTTTGATTTTTCCAATATATATTTCTTGTAAAGCTTTTTGTGCAATTGTGCTCAGCTTTGTATACAATTTTTTCCCTTTAGCAGATTGTGCACGGGAAATGTACAGAAGAAACTATTATTATTAATTTGGCTACTCAAAAAACTCACCTTTAAAGCTACACACACTTTCGTAATAAGATCGTGCAGTAATGTCCCACAGCCTATACTTCCCTACAGTTGTAATTCCTTGGTTATATAACTGAGCACATGATGTGGCTCTTTGACTCCAATGTCCTGTTACAAAAAAAAACTTAACATGTAACAAATCTTTCATGTCAAAACAGACTCTCACCGAGTTAAAAGCTGAGTGTAGAGCAGGGGCGTGGTCAGGTACTAAAGTTATGGAGAGCAAGCACATAAAAAAGCGCCATGATATAACACAGTCAATAATAAAACGTGAAGATAATGAAATTTGCCTTTGTAATATATAATTATCAGTAGGCCTACAACTATATAATCGTTTCTAGACAATCGTGTGACAAGAATATATTATAAAAATGAAATTTGCGGCAATGTGATCCTTCTTTCGATCAATTTCGACAAATAAGTTGCGTAAATTCATGCTCATTTCAAAAACACGGGAGGCAAGTTGGCTAAATAAAGTAATCATTCCACTACCGGAAAGGTGCCAATTTTGAAAAATGTGTTTGGGGGAGCGGTTGCTCCCCTTGCTATTAACTACGTGACTGTTGTAGAGTGATAAAAGAGTAGATCTATGCATATTTCTGAAACCACCCTAAGAATGACATTTCTTGTGTCTATAAGTCTCACATTCCTTTAACTCTGCTTATGCCTGAACACATCTCATAAGCGTATAAAACAAGTGTTGTAAGTTTTAAAAACCACTCATTGCTGCCACCTATGCAAAAAACCAAACTAAGTACTAAGTATAGATTCATGCATATTACTGAAACCATCCCAAAATGCATTTTTTTGTCCAATATTCCTCAAATTACTTCAAATCTGCATGCTTATGCCTGAACACTTCCAATATGCATACAAAACAAGTCTCGTACTACAAAGTACTGTTGCTACAAGGCAGGCAAACAAGTGAAATGTTCCTTTTCAGGACATAGACTACGTCAAAGGGAATCACTAAGCTAACTGTGACATTACTCCCTTTTTCTATTTGCATATAAGTTAACAGAATGAAATTTGTTTTCCGAAAGACACTAATTTATTGTCAATTATCTTGGTGTGAAGCTGGTATTTTTCCTCATCTAAATAAAATTTTTTTAAAGTACCGTTATTCTTTCATTAAGCAACAAATTAATTCATAATCAATGTCACCGTGGTTGTAGTCGAGTCATCTTCAAATCAAGTTTTCTAATCTAATCAAATAGCATCAAACTGGAGGTAATCACAACAGTAGTCTGCATCACTTATCATCTTTATGTAGGTGCTAAAAGTCTGGATTGACAGATTTTGCATAACAGAGTTTTACCAAGAACTAGCCTTACTACTGCTACCTAACAAATGAGGTTGCAAACTGCTTTTTCGTAATTAGATAATTCAATAAAAACATTTGGCAAAACTTGAAAATATTTTCAGTAGCAAGTGCACGTAAATATTAGAAAATAACAACAGCAAATCTAACCTCTTGTTGAGGTTTCTGCTAAATAAGGAGACATACCTTTCTCTATCCGATACACGTCACTATGATTCGTTCCACCACAACTGTAAGTCTGGTTTAGGTCATCAGGACAGGGCATCGAACACTCTCTTAATTCAGTAGCCGTATCTTCATAGTTATAATCGCAGAAACAAACGTTCCCAGCCTGAAGCGCAGCATAGCTATAATTCATACTAGCACAATGTTTCAAGCAGGTTTTTACACCCATACCAGTCAAACTGAAAACTCTCTGATATTTCAGATGATGATCAGGCATATCAGCAAAGCATCCAACATGTTTCACTGAAAGATTATTCACAGAATTGTCTTCCGTGGGTTCCCCATTAGTGGTCACTGAGCCATCAGCCGTGGTTTCCTGTGAGACTTCCGTTCCAGTGTGGTCGACATCGAAATCAGATAATGGCATTTCTGTACAAAGTACAAAAAAGCAAATTTGTTTACAAAATAAATTTTACCTATTTCCAAATAATGTCTGCCTTTTTAAATTTGTAAACTAAACTAGACTACTGTTTTTTTTGAAAAAAAAAACGCGCTCCATCTCTAAACAGAAAGGGCCAATAATCCAAGGAGGATGCATCGATCAAATGATTGCATAGTTTCTTGTAGTTAAGACTGGTATTGAATCAATGCCATTGGACTACGAGTCCAACTCAGTGACTACAATATTGTTTTAAATACATAGAGCTTCTTGTGAACATGGACTGACTTAACTGAATTCTAATTGTTCCCAGTTCAAATCCAGATGAAATCTAAATGATTTCACATTACATTTTTCTCAATCAAGCCTGTTTTAAAAAATTAGTACAGCTAGTTGTCGACTTATGACCTCAGTCGGTTCTGGCAAGTTGAATCAGTATGTGCAGATGGTGCACCCCTACACGTAACATGCAGTATATATATATGCGTAGACGAAATATGGCGACGCATACGATGAATTTATCATAACAGATGGTGGTTTAAAATTACTTTTCTTATAATGAAGAAGCAAATGCGAGTTGTTATTAGCTTTTATATAATCAATTAATTCAGTTGTGGTTGTGTCATAAAGTCGAACAGTCGTAGGTCAAAGACTTCCTTAAATATTGGATTTGTCAACCCTCAAAAAAATGTACTTTTGTTTATGTTTCGCATGGGCATACTGTACCTATATAATAAAATGTATATGGTTGATTTGCCTCCATCTCAGTAAGATTCCCTCCACAGTACTGCATGCTGTCTCCGGGACATTGCAAATTGCATTTACCGAGTGACAATTTATCTACAGAAAGCAAATTCATGACACCTTCCTTCTCCCACAATCCACTGCTACGAGTAAAACAGTGACAAGTGTCGCTGAGCACAGCAGCTCCGCTAGCGTGCTGCCCTCTACAGAGCTGCACACAAGTCGTAGTCGTCATCCGCACGTCATCGAATGTGGTATATTCTCCCTCTGGTATGCCAGACAAGCACAACTCATATACTAAAAATGGGAAAACAGAATATGGTTGTACAGCTCTTTGTCGAACCGAACTTCCATTGCACCAATATTTGTATTTCAAGATGAATTTTTTGTTTTTAAAAAAAGTACTACTACAATTTGCAAAAAATTACACACGTATGCAAAGACATTATACAGATCAGGATCCTGGAAGCTGCAATCCCGCATTTGATGGCAGAGTTTAATTAATCAATCTAGAACTCGTTTCATAGATAATCCCTTAAGACAAGATATAGAAATGGCAGAGGTATTTTAGCCACATGCGGATGTATATGTACATACACATAACGACGTAAATAGCCGTGAATGGTAGAACCCGTGAAACAGAAGCTGTTTTACCATTGAAGTTTAGCTTTTTCAATAATTCACTCAGCTATTACTCGGATCTTCTAACTAAACTATGTTCATCCTGGAGTCAGTTTAGTCCTTGGTTAATACAGTAAACTGATTTTTCTCATTCAGGTTGTAATGTATTTGCGGTATCACAGTGCAAGAGTGTAACAGTACATCAGTATGTGCAGTATCACAGTGCAACAGCGTAATAGTATCTCAGTATGTGCAGTGTTACAGTGTTCCTACTACTAGTTCAAGTTATACAGAGCAAGTAGACCAGAAAGGTAAATAAGCATGTAGTTCTCAAGCCATATTTTTGTAGAGAAAGCAAACATTCGTAAGCAAGTCAGTAGTGTGATTATGGAATCTTTAAACTTTCACTTTTAAAAAATTGAAATACCATATCAGACAATTCAATGGCTCACAGTTCTGGCAAATGAATCAAACAAAGGATTTTCAATTTGATCTTTCCGTGACAGCACTTGAACGTTTTTGATTGGTGCTTCAATTACTAAGAAGAAAGTGTGCAGGTGATTATTAGCTGGTATTCTAATGCAGGTGGCTGCAAATCAGAAAACTTCAGAAGATCATTGCATACCTGGTGCATGAAGACATGTTGTATAGCTGTAATAGTCTGTGCTTTTACATGGGATGGGCATCCCACACGATCCCTTAGACGAATAAATAAGTCCCGCACAGTTGCAGGTTTCCTCATCACACACTGTTTTAAAATTCTCAAACGTTCTCCAGTTCTCCGTAAGACCACACAATCTAAACTCATGAACAATACTGGGGGCTTGCCAGCGCCACCTGCAAACAAATAAAGTTCTTAGTGCAAATGCTGCACAAAAGATGTGAAGGCCAACTTTCATATTAAAAAAAAACACTCATTGTTCTTTTGGGTGGCAATTTATTTCACACCAGTTAGTTCAGAGCTGTAAAGTTTAAATAAATGCTAATATGAAGTTATTAAACTAGAAACTCACCCTCTTATGCCTAATGAACATCTGTTGCATAAAATGATTGAAGATTTAAATTTATAAACATTTACCAACTACTGACCTGCTGTTAACCAAAGTTTTACAGCTCTGTCAGTTAGACTTATACGGAAAGATTACATGTTAAGCACAGAGTTGAAAATCATTTATGAACAAATTACTAACTAGCACCACAGTAGCTAACTAATGCTCTACAAGGCTACACACTAAGAACAGAATTATTACATTTCATTTCACTTTATCCCATTGCCAAAATGTAATGCACCCTATTACTGCCAAACAAAGTACGCATGAAATTGAATTTGTCTGAAGAAATCTGTCTGAAATGGATTTGCTACCCCGAGACTCTTGTAAACATATTTATTTTTAACTGTGAATGACTGCAAATTAAAACGCAGCCATTTTGCAGGGAATGTTCAAGCACAGTGCATAAACAATGCTACACACAAAAATCAAATCTCTACTATTATCACTTTGCTAAAAGCATTTTATGAAGAGAAGCTAACATTTTTCCCAAAAAATTATTGAGGGACAGTTATATATTTTTTACAGGCACCACATGAGCAAAATACCAGTAGCTCGACTCATCCCAGTGACTTAGTTCCATAATTATTGCTATGTATACAACTACTCATCCTGCTAGCAAAGAAGACAAAGCAAAGCAACATTGATTTTCAAAAGAATAATTTCATATTTCTTGTGTGGCAAGTGTAACGTTCCACTTTGAACTCAGATAAGGCACTTCCTGACGCATTTCCAAACAGATTTAGTCAAAAACATTATTTACATGAAGTTATATGAGAATGAAAAGAAAAGATTATAATGGTATACCACTTGTTGCCATCAATATCATGTAAACCTATATGGCTGAATTGGTTGGGATGCCCTATATTGTAGACAGTCGAATCAGTGAATAACAAGCTTGAGTTGTATTGTTCACGACAGCTGAAAAATTAGAAAACGAATTTCTAACAACGTCAATTTAAAATTACATAAAAAGTTAGCTTAGATGAATTTGCCAATTTTTCCTGCAGTACAGTACAAGCCCTTGTTATGATGATATTGATACCAAAGTTTTTTATACTAGCATTTAGCACTGCATAACAGCTTTAAAAGGGGACAATCACTGTAGCATCTGTAAAGCTTATTATAAAATAATAAAATCGTGTTTAAAATTCCACGATACAAATTTAAAAGCCCTAGAGATGTACAGAGATAATTCAGTGATTTATATTTCTCTGAACATAACGTGTATAATCAAGTTGAAAAACATTACATATTAGGAGAATATTAGTAAACAAGAACTAGTGACCATTTACAAAAATAACTGTTTTTATGTTATAGTGAAAATTTCCTTACCTATCTAACCGTTGATGATAGCTTGATAGCTGACCATCGTTGGAAATGGCACAATATCCTTCTCTCGGATCATAAATATGATAGTAAAAGCCATCACGACACTGTTCGAATAGCTTCAACCGAAATGGCCAGTAATAGGTGAAAGGTAAGAGTTCGGTTGCTAGGAAACAATAAGAAATTAAATGTTCATTGTGTAAAAAATCTAAATTTAAAGCTTTTGTTTTTACTGTTGATTAAAATGTAATGTGTGTACATAAATTTGTGTGTGTGCATGCATGCACGTGTGTGGGTGTGGGTGTGTATGCGTGTGTGTAAACTCCATATCGGTACAGTTAAAGTTTTAGATCAATATGGCCTCTGTTTACTTGAGAGTAGATGCGATCACTAATCATTTGAATTCACTAATCATTTGAATAATCACTATGAAAAGCATTTTCTGCCATCAAGAGCTTGTCTCACCAAACTTTTATAGGCTAAATCCAATTCTTTTATTAACTCTAATAATAACAACAGTAAGTTTTTGAAAACATTTTTGTTTCCTAAATAATCCATTGTAGGGTTAATAATAGATTAATAATATCCTATTACTGTTGTTACAAATTAATTTGTTAATTTTAACTTTGAGTTTATAAATTTCAGATGCTGTCCTATAAACATATTTAAGTGTTGCAAATTAAAAATAATAAAATATGTAAATTATGATATAAAAACCTACAAAAGTTAAATTATCTCAAAATAAATTGACAAGCTTGACTTAAATTTTAAACTACAGATATAATTTTTAATTGCATTGAAATTACAAATATTTAAATGTATCTGCAGAGCCAATCGGTGCATTAAGCTTCTTTTGGGCACCATGCATAAAAGCAGCTTATTTTGCTTCATAGTTTTTATAAGCCATAAACACCTTACTCATTATTGGTGGAGCTATTTTATAGCGATTAGATGTAAAATATGATGTAGTAGTGCCACAAAAGTAATGAACACATAAGATTTCTCATCCAAAATGTCTGGAGCAGAATGCTTCATTTCCATGTTAAATGAAAAATGATCTAGTAACATTCAGGGGCGTATTAACCAATAGGCTAAGTAGGTTATACCCTAGGGCGCCAAAGTTTGAGGGCGTAACATTTTAGAAAAAATTCTTATTCTCCTAGGAAAATGTGTATACTTTCATATTCACATAAAAGGTGCTTCTTATAACACACCACAGGCAGTTACTGAGTGAAGCTTTTATATAAATGCCACATAACGAACAGGAGCAAGGAATTACTCAACAAGCAGTTGGGAGCCTCCTTGAGTATAAACGCTATGCAAAAACATGTAATTAATGATAATCACATAGAAACTAGGTTAATAATGTTTCTAATACACAACAAGCAGTTGGGAGCCTCCTTGAGTATAAACGCTATGCAAAAACATGTAATTAATGATAATCACATAGAAACTAGGTTAATAATGTTTCTAATACACAACAAGTAATTGTTTAATCTGCTCTTTACTTAAAAAACCATCATAATAGTGATGGGCAGGACTGAACCATTAGTCTAGGGCGTCATAAAGTCTTGATTCGCCCTTGGTAACATTCATTAAAACTCTGTTGTAACCATCATCTCGCATAGATTTTCTGTAGATATTGAGATGCTCTACCTTACTGTGCCTGTTGGTTAAAATAGCAAACCTTCTGAAAACAACCAACGCTAATTGTCATTGTAGTTTCACTTGATGACCTTACAAGACGTTCAACTAAGCCTAACTGTCTAACATTGACTTTGCAACTGTTATAATATTGTGAAATTACAAAAGCTTTATCTTTAGTAAAAAGTCATCATAGTTGTTGTCTTAAAATTATGAAGTCACATTCAGTATTAACAATGCCAGTAGATTGTGCTGTCGCGTCATTCAATAAAATTTCTTCATGATCTTTTGCAAAATAATAAGAACCGTATTTTTCTACATATCATGACGTTGTGGAATTTTGATGCCTGAAGAATGAGTTTAAATTGTCTTACCCTCCTCAAAAATATTAAATCTAAAGTTGCTTCGTTTAAACAAGCAACCCAATAGCAAACTGTGCCTGCTCTAGCTATGTCAGATGATGGAATGAACAAAGTGGAACATTGCCTGGCAATTGCAGTGTGCAGTATTCGAAGAAAAAGCCAAATATATTACATAATGTAAGTGAGTGAGAAATGCAGAGTATGTCGCAGAAAAAGGCCAACATAATGCTGTCATACTGGAACAAAAATATTAGTAAGTGCTTACATACCAATATTATTTGAAAAAATTATTCTAGCAAATTATTATAAAAAATTCCTCGTTGTGTATTCCTCATTTTAAACATTAATAAGCAGCTACAGAATTTCAATTCTGCAAATGTATAACACTTAAAAGAAAACCAGCATCTGTTTTACTAATAGAGACATTTCAACAGCAATGAACACTTAATTTAACATACTCCTGTAAAGATGCAACATATTATATTTTGATTTACAGGTTAGTGTTTGACTTGTATCGTATAGCCTTCAAAAACTCACTCATTTTGCCCTGGCATCTTGGTAAAAATTGCATATGAAAATCAAATGAACTACCAGAATATTTATTCTATATGCTTACTCGATAATTTGCATGCAAAACTTGCTTTGTAGTTCGAAGGGACATCTACTGCAAAGAGGTCTGACTCCGTTAAATACAACAATAAGCCACCAGAGGCCGCCGGTCGACCAATATCCCAACGCACGATCCCATTGATTGGATAGCTGAACACATTACTGCTCTGTTTCAATTCCCATATCCATTCTCCATCTTTTTCAATGCCGTTTGTCATTACCCCGGTCAGAAAGACCTTGTCATCTGTGGTCAAGTTATTCCAGTCAGCTAAACAAAACGATTTACAAACAGGATTGGCAATTAATCAGCAGGTTAATTTAAAGAAATGTTCTTAATGAAAATTATCACACCATCTCAATTTAGGTAATGATAAATTCATTTAAGAAAAAGTGATTAGAGATTCTCGTTAGTTTACACAACAACATTGCTCGACTGTCCACCAAAATTTTATTTATAATCAAAGCTGCTTACTTAATTATATAAATATTAGAGATAATAATGCATAAATAAAAAACGGTGAACAAAAAACAAAGAAAAGTAAATAAAAGACAAACAAGAAAACAAAATATGCTCTCATCGAAAGAGTCGGGAGGATCACGAGTTGGTCTCATGGTCTTTTAACAATTTCTGCCAACATGGAGCTAATACATGACGGAGACCACATATTACTTAGTCCACACAGACCACACAAGAAAACTGGACCGCCATAGTCACCAAATACGATAATACAGTAGAGGCTTTTAGACAAGGAATTAGCCACAGGGCCTATTTATAATAAGAAAATGTGACATAAACTGGTTTTCTGTATCTGATTTTATAAACAGAGTTTTAGTTTAGGCAAATAAAGCAATAGAAGCTGGAGTTCATCGTACTAAAGATAATAAAGTTTATGGGAAACAATGTCGACCAAAACACAATTATGCAAAAAAACTGTTACGACGGCACCGTTTTGATGAAGCGACTAAGCCAGAATTTTAGCCAAATTTTTTTAGCTAAACAAGGATGTCTGTGGTCATACTACTAAGATCCTATAGCCCTATACTTTATATAATAATATACGAGTTGATGATAAATGTCAAACAGATCTGTGATGTTTTGATTTTCGGTCAAATTGCAAGCCTGATCACTGCAATTCCCTTAGATGTTCCCAAATTTGCCAGTTCACTTAAAATGGACGAAAACATCATAGAAAATAAACAGAGCTGGGAATACCACGTAGTTCGTTTAATTCTGTAAGCCATCTAGCTACACTCTGGTATTCTGCAGGTGTCTCAATCCAAAGCAGCTGAGAAGTGAGCGTATTTGAGCAGTACTCCATCGCTTCTGCTCGCGTTTTCTTCAGCTCCACATGCAAGTAACATCCATATGGCTCTATAGTGTAATATCCATTTGGACAAACAACTTGTTCTGTAAAAATGCCACATATAAACATGGTGATATTTAGGTGAACTAAAGAGTAATGCACAGGCCCGTGATTTCTAAATTTTATTTTTCTAACTATTGTGATCGGGCAGAAAATGGTGTTAAGCAAAGTGCCTTATTTGCTCAGTTTTAGGATAAATATTATTTGCTATTATTGCATTTGTAATTATGAAAATGCAAATAAATTATGTATATATAGAGATATTTAGGTGAACTAAAGAGTAATGCACAGGCCCTGGAATTCTAAATTTTATTTTTCCAACTATGGCTCAACAACATTTTTGCTTGCCAATGTCTTCACAATGATGCAAAGGACAGCTTCTTATTCAAACTTGATAAACATACGTAAACACGTAAGCACTGAATCCAGTCCTTTTTTCCAAACTGATACATAACCATACGATCCACTCTGCGCTACTTTCGTATGATAAAAACAGAGTGACTGCACGATAGGTATTTCATGTAAATTGGTTGAAGATGTTAATCAAACTTTTACACTATAATGATGTAACCTGAAAATCATAGGTGTATGAGCCGGGAGGGGGTTGCAGCCCCCAGATTCGGGCAAACACATTTTTTCAGGTAATCACCAAAATTTGCAGGCACCGGCCACATCTTGAAAAAAAAATTCTCATAAAAGGAAATAATAATAATTAATAATAATCATAAAAATTAAGTGCCAGAAAACCAGACAATTTTTGATGACAGGTTGGAGTGAGGCAACTCCCGACTCCAAGTTTTGTAGTTTTTTTCAGATTGGCAGTGTATTCTTTTGGCAAAAGTGGCTCAACCGCCTCTGGAAAACTTGGCCTGCTCGTCTATGCTGAAAATGGCACTGTTAGTCACGATACACAGAAGAGAAGTTATGAAAACGAAATTAACAAAAACCGTGTGGGCAAAAGCCTAAATACCTAATTGGGCATAAGTCAAAATTGCAATACAATATTTATCAGCAGCACTATTTGGAAGCAGTTACAGTAATACACACACGTAGATGTGTATGTACATACATACATACATGCATGCATACATACATACATACATACATACATACATACATACATACATACATACATACATACATACATACATACATACATACATACATACATACATACATACATACATACATACATACATATATATCATTTATTTGCATTTTCATAATTACGACACTTCACTTACCATCAAATAAGGCACTTCGCTTACCACCATTTTCTGCCTGATACTTTAACGCTGGATATTTGACGGGAGTTTATTCAGCAAATGACTAGGTCCAGAGCCAAACAAAACCATAAATTGTCTGTGCCTCACCATAAATTGTGGCTTGCATCGCAAATGAAAGTATCCCTTTTATCAAATCAGTTATTACAATTTTTGCTCGCAAATGAACTGGTAAGTAATCAACTTTTTCTCATCAGATCTACCAAAGGTAAAAACTCCAGGGTAATTCACAAGGATTATAAGACTACGGTGTTGAACAATACAGAAAAAAATCTTTAAAAGTTTAGGATTACTTAGGACTCGAGAACGTTTAGGCAATCAGGCAACCAAATAATGTCTATTTATTTTTTTCAGAAAATCTGTATACATTAGACTAGCATATACGAAAATGCATCATTCTGCAAACCAAATGTATGACCAGTGTCAAACACGTTTTGAAAAGTTGATTGACTACCTTTGAAAATGCCTGCTCGTTTAAAAACATTCTGGTTTTTATCGATTCCCCAAATTACATTCGACAAACTACTGATATCAACATTCACAAAATCACTTGACAGATGCGTCCATTGTGTGCCTATTGGATTTAAAGCTGTTATACCTAAAACAAAAACAAAAGCAAAATTTTGGAAGCAAATTTTAATTTGTAAACAATTAAATTCCATATATGTAGTATATACACTAGAATCTGCTTAATAAATGCAGCTGCTTATAACCTAGAAAAACTAGCCATTTCTTAAATCCAAACTTCGCTTTACAAATTCACCTTGTGCACTGCGAAGGTTCAAAATTGTAACACATACTACACAATACACAGATCGCAAGCAGTGTTTAGCCCCACCCATCTTCATGATGTAACACATGTTCTCACAAACACTGATTGGTTGCAAGTTGTTATATTATATAAACTAACAGTATGTTAATTTATATGTATAAACTAACTAGTATTCAAAATATGGAGAACTCCTATGTTGTCATCTGCCCAAGTTTCTACTCTAAAAATCAGTAGAAGAGAGTAAAGTTTTAAAAATGGCAGAAAGACAGAATGGCAGGTCGTAAATAATGTAAATTTATTATAATCATTATTGATTGCTTCAGTAATTTATTTTTTTAATATTAGTAGCATTTGAGATTTGTTTCAATTGACAAGACTGTTTAAGTATCATTATTTGTTACTATATTATTATTATTATTATTATTATTATTATTATTAATATTATTATTATTATTATTATTATTATTATTATTATTATTATTATTATTATTATTATTATTATTATTATTATTATTATTATTATTATTATTATTATTATCATCATCATCATCATCATTATCATTATCATTATCATTATCATTATAACTGTAACTATTACATATTACACAGTACTAGTATTTTTGGGCAGTAGCATTGCTCCTATAGCAGTTTAATTTACAAACAGTAGAAAAATAATACAATGTTTAAAATGTCAGCTAGAAAGCAACTTGTATACGACGTTAGTTTTATTTCCTAATTAATTTTGATAATTTTTTCGTGACACATTTCACTTGAAATTTGTTTGAATAAGGATTAGATTATTAGATTTAGATTAGAATTAGATTACTTAAAGCAACAACCAAGTCTCTTGGGAAGTTGAGCTTATTCTAATATTTGAGAAAAATGTTAGAAAGTTTCAGCAATGAAACTCGTGTAATTAGTAAAATCAATTTAAAATCGTGATCACTTTACGCATTGGCGCACTAATTTTGTGAAAAATGGCTTCATCTGGTTACCATGCAATATAAACAGTTATTCTGCCAAGTGCTTCAGCAATCTTGTTTTGACTTATAGAGCAAACTCTATACACTAAGTAACCCACCCGGTACCTACTGTATGCTCGCAAGTTTATGTGTATCTGAAAGTCAACAAAAATCTTTAAATTAATTACATTTATGCAATTAATGTATACTACTTACATAGTTTGCGGTATGATCCTGTGGGTTAAATCTATGTATCCACTTTAATCTTGGTCAGAATTGAACAAATGACTAATTTTTACATAAACACAGTTAAACAAAATGCTAGAATAATTGAACTCCTGAGTGAACTGTAGAAATTTCTCAACGCATACCTTCATCACAGCTTGCCTTCACGGCATTCATGCTGACCAGCAGACACCAGCTTACGTCATTTTTTAAAATATGCCGGCAGCGACGTTCATTTGGGGAGATCAAAAATACTTAAATTTCTTTTACATTTTTAAGCAAAGCATTCTATGCGCATACCATGTGTGGTGATTTCAATATTTTTAATTGTATATTAAAATGCAATAAATGTTGTTCGAGGGTTGGTTTTTCCTTTAAGTAGCCATATTTAATGCTATTTAGTACCAGTGATTTTTGTTAGTTACATATAGCGGTTTAATTTAGAAAAACATTAGGAAACTTTGAGCGGACAGCAGATTTTTATTTTAATTTTGAATGGGTTGAGTTGTTCAATTGGCTCCTGCATACTTTGGTCCATCTGTGACACTTGTCTAAGGGTTTGTTGGATTGGGGAGACTAATAAGACTTCTAACCTTCCCGGGTACTGAATATCCACTTTACATGTACCCCAAGCACAACACTTCACCATTCTATACGCTCTTTCACTGCTATTTAATGAATTTAATAAGTAAAAACAATCGTGAACACACACTTTCCCTATATTATTTCCCTTTCCGTATATTATTATGCGCTTCACCTGCAAATATCACTGAGGTTGGGGGTAAGTTCAAGGCATTATCAATAGAAAAGCAATTAGAGCCAAAATACAGCATCTGACTGGCCATAGCGAGGTGGACCCCCGCTGGTTGATTGATGCCATGCGATCTATGTATTATCCCACATCTTAACTTCAGCGAGATTAGCATCTTTGTTCTATGCATTTTTTACAACTTTGCAGGACTATGGAAGAGCGATGAAACAGGAATTACTGTATCAGCTACTGAAATGCGACAGGTGGTAGAAATCCTGTACCACAGATTGCAGAACAATGACTATTCAACCATACGATATTTCACCAAACTCAAGCAAGACATTCAATCGCATCTTCGACAAAACGTTCCCACTAAAACAGACCACACTGAACATGCTTCATTTGTAAACTTATCTGCATGCTAAATGTTGGTCTACTGCATACTCGTTTTGCATGTATAATCAGGTTAAACTAAAACACAGATTCTGACTGATAAACCGCTGTGCGAGTAACAATGTTAATGACTCGAATAAATGAAAGCTGAAGCATCGTTAATATTGAAGTTACATGGTTGCATTTTTTAACTTGGCAATCAATTATCACATATAAAAGGCAATGGCATCACAAATAAACAATACGTACTAACTTTACGCGAATTACTTTAATCATACGAATGCTAATAAATTATTGCACTTTACTTAAAAACTTTTCGCATGCAGTTTACCGAGTGTTCAGAGTATTGGCTTCATAAATAAACTATCTGCACAGTATCAACATAGAAAATGCTACTTAAAGTGGGTCTTTTTGGTTTATAAATCCAGCCACTTAATAAATCGATTTAGTTTTGCACCATTTTTACAGTGTAAGCCGCATATATATATATATAAGCCGTATACATATATAAGGCGTATATGTATACATATATATATATATATCAAGATCAATCAAGATCTATATCAAAATTATCTCAACAATTATTATATAATAACGCACTTTAATATTGTTGTATTATCAAAATAGTGTAGGCAATCACAAACATTTTTCATACTTCAAAGCTGTATGCTTTTTAAATCTGTAAAATTTAGTCTAAATCATTTTTTAAAATAACACCTTAAATGGCATGCCATTACAAATATTGCTGACCACTAAGTAAAATAAATCCAATACGAACTAAAAACTAACTACAACTCTGATGCAAATAGTTCACCACATGTATGCAACTTTACACACTCAGTTAATTTTGACACATTTTTACACTCACCCTTTCTGTAATACAAGTAGTAAGATGAAGAGTGGAAATGATGCCGGACAACCGTAATCCATACAATATCTGTTCCAACATGTATGCCAGTTATTTTATAACTAGATGAAAATACATTAATCGACTCCCATCCATTTCCTACAATGAATAAAACAAATCATCAAACAGCTTACTTATCAAATGTAATGCACAATAAAGACAGTAAAAGCAACTTTTTACAAATTCAAATTCTCAGAGCTAGCTGAAACTGTGTGACTGGATCTCGGTATTAAACACTAAAGAAGCTAAACCATGTTACAGTAAGTCCTTGCTTAGGGCCTAATGACTATAATGGTATAATACATTTCAACAAAATGCAGTGCTAAGTTAAATGAAACCATGGTTTATAGTGGAAATACAGTAGGCGCCGCTTAATAGACTCACTTTGGGACCGACGTGTTTTGACCCAATTAACCGATAGAACCTATTAACCGATGGGCATGGTACTGCAGGTATAAAAGTTTTTGAGTCATCAGCTTAGTATGCACTGCAATGGTTTTTAAAAAATTTTAGAAATGATATAATGCCTAAATTGCTTTCTGCAGTTAAATATTTAAAAACTGCATTTTAAAATATTAATTTATATAAGAGAATTAGCAATACTTCTCTAAATGACATAAGTCTGTCTATTTGCAAAAATAACAAAAAATTCCTTCAAAATCGGCTGCTTCATTTTGTCGCGAAGAAATTGGCTCACAAAGTTCTCATAATTATAAAAACGTTGAAAATCTGTTGCTGCGTGATGCACATATTCTGATCTGATAAAACTTTTAGTACTTAGCGTGCTTGAGCCGCAGTTTTTCAAACTTCTTAATTGCTCTTATTTGCTGTATGATACTTGTAAGTTACAAGGGATACTGGCTGATTGCTGTACCTTTGCATCTTTGATTGTTAACTGACTAAGCGTGATTTGCAACGAGAGCTTTAAAAGGAGCTTCCAGAAATTCTTGGGTAACAGGTTAACATATTCAAAGCAAAACCGCTACACTACCATATTTGCACATGATAAACATACCTGCTTACAAACAAAACGGTACTTAACATGATTGTTTCTACATATATTATAGTGCACAAAAGCCGAACAAAGATGACATAAAAATAGGAAAGGCTCTTTGGGCACATACAAATGTTTTATTTTAAGGACGTGAAGGAAAAATATTGAGTTAATTACGCGGAGTCATTTGAGTCAATTACCGACATTTTTTGTGTACATCTGAATAGAAGTGGCCCGTACCAGGCGTTTTTGAGTCAATTAAACGACTGAGCTTATTAACTGTGAGTCTATTAAGCGGCGCCTACTGTAATATAAATGATCGGAATGCTTATCAAAGCTTTCTCATTGGAAAATCGTTAGCGATAAATTCAGACGTAAAAAATCTGTTGCATTGTTTGTACTTAAATATTTTACATTTCTAAGCTATGAATAGGTTGGCACAATATTAGTGCAGTAGCTATACAAGTTACAACAGATTAGATGCAATTCTGTCTTACAGTATGTCATAACATTAGTTAAATTTCAATCTAGTGTGTCGACTACTGTTATGAACATTTCTGTTCTTTGCTAGTAGTTTATGCTCAATTGTCTTTCCAGTATTATAAATACAAAAGTAGTGATGAGTACATAGGGGATGTGGCCAGAAAAAATGGGCAGAGTTAGGCAAAATTGAGGCGAGGAATCTTTGCTTGGATGGGCCATTGCCTGTGAAATGTGAACAATGATTGCTGGATAGTCAGGTTTGGTCAATTTGGGGCTACAAGTCAAATCTCAGGTTTACCACACAGTTCATTTCCCGCATTTTTCGTCTACGCACCAGTTGCTATAGCAACAGCTTAACTCAATGTGCCTATTTTAGACACGCTGTCCTATGCTACAGCTAGCTATGTCCTACAGCATGGAAACGGGAAATTTTGTGTTGCAAAACCTGCTCAATTTAACATCTGGCAGCAGTAAATATCACATAATTAGCTTGATTATGACTAGTGTGTCAACAGCCATCAGTCTGCCAGGAAGTACCAGGTAGACTTACGTTGTAAATGACTTTTTCTTAGAATAAAACAGCACAATAAATAATCTTTTAGAGCATAAGAAAGGCAAAAAATTAGTGTTTAAGACAAAAAACAAGTATATAGGACAAATTTAAATAGGTTTAAAATTTGTTAATTCTAAATTTACATTTGTAAAGACACTGTAATTTAATTTTCTTGTGTCTCGTGCATTTCTCAAATAGAAGCTAACATTAAATTGTCAGTTTGCCAAAAATTAGTAACTTGAAATGCTTTGAACCTATTTAATGTGATTAGTAGCGATTATGTTCTACTTAGGCAGATGAATATAAAACGTGGAAAACGAGAAGAAAGTTGAATTTTCTGCTCAGAATAAACTTTTTGTTATAATTGTAAAAATATACCGTCGCTTGAATTTTAATAAACTGAATGAGATGGAGAACACATCCGGCAAGCGTAGTCTTTTCCTTCAAATATACAATAAAATAAAGTGATATTGTATGCACTGCTGACCCATATGTGATAAATCTAAACCTAAGTAAAACCTCTATAATACCTGCAGTCAAGCCTCCATCTTCTGCTGTGCCAGAGCGATAATACACTTTATAATCATGATTTCTAGGTACTGCCCATACACCCTGTTCTCCAACAGAAACCAAAGTCCAAGTATAACCAGAAATTTGTTCCCAATGTGTTCCAGCAAGGTCAGTGCCCGTCATTCCAGCTCTTCTGTACATGGTACCATCCCTAGAAGAAACAACAAATTTCACTAAGCATTAATTAAAAATTGATTATTATGCTAATATTTTTCAAAATGCTAAAAATTTGAAAACGTTAATGCTTACAATTTTTTTTAAGAAAAAAGGTATAAAAATGTGATACCAGTCAGTAATATGTCGGTTACTTGAAATATTTTACAAGTTATAGTGCTCATTGTCATTAGACTAGAGAAAAAAGAGAACACTAAAGAAGAAGAAGAGAATTCCAAACAGCCACCCATTTCAAAGGTATATTAGCCCCCCCCCCCCAAAAGAGGTCATCGCAAGAAGAAAAAAAATGAAATATAGCGTGAAAGAAACGGTGAACCAGAACTGAAAGACAGCTGTAAAAGGTACACAGAAAAGATATTAACATAAAAATCCCCAAAGCCTCAGAAGCAAAATGTGTCACATGAGGAGAAACTTCAAAGGTGCAGCAGCAATAAGTGATCAGCTGCAAAGAAAAATGTCACAGCGTACTCGTCAATTCCCCAAAGTGCCAGATCATTTGCATCGTTGACACTAATCATCTTCATGACAACCGCATCTTCCGAATGACTCGTTACTTCACCTTGTGGTCTGTCCGCTGAAATATCTGTAAATAACAATATCAGACCAGTCCGAAAAGAGCAGCCAGACATCTACAAGCAAATATTTAATATAATTATAATATATCTTTTGATAATATTATTTACTATCACTTAGTTATTATCCTCATGCATGAGGTGCTAGTAATAAACATCTACCTGCAGTTTTTAAAAATTCTGTGAAACTTAAAATAAAGAATTATAACATGCGGTTTACATGCATAATATGTCACCAATGCTGCAAGACATTTTATTCACTTTGTGAAATTAAACAGATTTCATAACCCTAACTCATTTAGAAAAGTACTTTATATGACTTATAAGTATAATGAAACGGTAAAACATTATAATAATGTTAACCACATACTAAGCGTACATGCTCTGTAACGTTATTATTGGTTAAATTAAGTTAGTCATTGCTTTTAGCATTCTTTGATTTTAACTCATTTGAGGGTTACCTTGTCTCTTTTTTCTTTTTACACTATGTCACCTATGTGTCTACTCAAGTTATTTTCCTCATCGAAATAATTCTATAGTAATTTATTTACATTACCCAGTATAATAACTGCATATTCACCAGAACTGTAATTGTTGCAATATCCTGTTATCTGTACATTTCTTTTGCATGGTAACCGCTAAATTTTTGGATTTATATACTTTGGCCATTACAAATTTTATAGTGTTTGGAATGCAAAATTAAGCTAAACCAGGACAAAACAACACAAACCAAGCTGAATAATGGCAAACCGAACAAAACCAAGTATAACGGCTATAGTATAACCAAGTATAAAACCAAGTATAACGAACAAAACCGTCGCATGGTTGCTATTTTGCACTAATGGTGATTGAATTCAACGGAGATTATAAAAATGTCATAAATCTGACTTAATGTTTAACCACAGGAAATTTATTACGTAATTATCCATGTAACCACATCCAGCAGCGCTTCAGATCTCAGACCACAATATAATAATCAGATTTTACAATCGCAAAAAGTAATAATCTCGTAAACTCGTATAACAAGTCACATTTTAACAGGCATCCATTTACGTCGTCTGCCCAGCAGTAGAACAATGCATCATTCCCTACACAACCGCCAAAGAGGAGGGCAGTACAGTCCAATATAGGAATACATTGAGACAGAGCAGTTACACCAAGAATAAGCCAAACAAAATCAAGTTAAACTAATCCCAGCCAAATAAAACAAGGAATCAAAAAAGTGTGCTTAATTGCATGGTTGTCCACCTTCGACCCTTGTCACGAATTTACAAGAAAATCGGAACATTGGAATTTGCAAATACAACTTATTGCACCTGATGAGCATGTGTATGACTAGTTTTATAACCCAAAAGAGGAAGCAACAGTTGTACTGTGAGGCATTATTGTTTTTGCAGAATTTGTAAAAAACTTTTCAGGCTAAATGCTCTGAAAGTAAATTTAAAAATTGAAATTTATTAATTTACAGAACATAATGTCACGACTAATAAGCACTTTTAGAAGCACTTTACAATTTACATTAATAGTCATGAACATTTACAATAAAAACAGTGTGCACGTGGTATTATAGTCTGCATACAAGCTGAACTGATATACACAATAAATATTGTCAGAAATAAAAATAATATTATTAAAAATATATAATATTAATAATACATTTTGTAATAATATTATCATATAATATTAAAAATAAAACTACTCATTCATATAATAATAAAGCACAATTATAAGAAAAAAGACATGAAATGTAGTGTCAAAGTGAAAAATCACAGATAAAAGACTCGACAAAATAAATGTTTTTTAGGACTTCCTTAAACTTCTGTAAATTCGAACAATTTCTCAGCTAAACAGATAGCGAGTTCCAAAATTTAGGAGCAAGGGACGAAAAAAAACCATCTGCTGGAAAGTGCGTTTTTTCATTGAGTGGTACATTGAGCTCAAAGTATTAGAATGAAGCTCTTGCTGCACCTATATTTCTTGGATAGAGTCGCAGCTGTAATCTTTCCTGTAAATAAGCCAGTGCCTGACCATGAATCAATTGTAAAAACCAAGACTTCAAAGACCCAACTAAATTTTATTGTAACCTCTGAATGTTAATAGAATCGAGTAAGAAAAACAAAAAAAATGGTTTACTTACACTTCAACACGTGAAATTGTAAAAAAACTGAAAAAACCGAAATACAATTTGAGTGAAACAAACTTTTCCAAGATACATCAACACAAACCAGTAAACATTGTGCTTTGTGGAAAGAGGCGCCATTGTGGTACTGATACAGGGTACAGCCCATCATTGGAACAATCCAATACATTGCTAACGACACTACCCAACTGGTACATGGCAAAAATGGGAATTGAATAAACAATGCACCATGCAACAGAAAATGTAACGCTTTACCGATTGGCATTACCTGTCATAACGTAGAATTCATTACCAGATGTGACATAAATAACATTTTCCCCGACTGCAGCCCTTTCGAACGCAGCATCTGCAGCTATGCTTATCCAATTCAAACCACCAGAGCCAACATTGTGATATGTGCCATTACGAAATAGCAAACCTCTTTCTTCAGTTTGTACCCAAACACCAGCTCTGCCAACAAAAATATCTACTGCATCTCCAGCATCTGACAGCTGTTTCCATGACGAACCGATAAAGCCAGCTAAAACATTTCACCAACATCGTTAAAATGTAATGGTAAATAGCATGTTAGCACATAGTACAAAAAATTAAGTCTGAATTAAATTAGCTTCATTATTCAATCTCTGTGAAACAGAGAAATTAGGAAAAATAAAGAAATGAGAATCTTCCTAACAAAATTAAGCACTCAGTTTCGATCTGACATGTATATCATCAATGCACAACAAAATTATGCAATGCATATGTAGGCCTATACATATTATAACAATGTGTATAATAACTGTATAATGCATATGCAAAGGCACCGATGTACACTCTCATTCAGGACCCATTCATTCTCTGGACACAAAATTCCTTGGATAATAATAATTTAAATGACCAAGGAGAATTAGTTAATATATGAAAAAACATTTGAAAAAGTTGCATTGTTGGTGTGCTACTGTGATTTGCTTATATATAATTAATAGCAATATAATATTATTAGATTATATGATTATTATGTTATATTATTATAACAAAACTATATAATTAGCAATACATATTTACACTATATATATATATATATATATATATATATATATATATATATATATATATATAGGTATATAGGTACACACTAACACATATAGCTTGGAGCTGGTATTATAGTAAAAGCCCATGTGCACCAAAAATAGTATTCTTTGGCCAATACAAGCAAAATTAGTTATCACATAAAAAACTAGGTTTGAAAATCTTGCACTGGTTAATAAGCCAATTAGACTTGTTAATTAATGTTACTTTTTATGTTCATTAAAATCAAGTTGGGCGAAGTGTATATAACAGTCTAATAATGCCTATAAAACACTGGATTTTTACTAGTATCTAATTGTGAAATTGGTGGCTCAAAACCAGACTCACATTCATTTTAAATTTCTTTATTTCAGGCAACATGTCGTTTCACAAACTTTAAACTGCAGTTTTAACCCATTTTAAGGTAGTAACACTAAAACCAGGATAACAAAAATGCATGTGTAGTTGGCTATGTTGCTATAAATAATTAATACTACCTGTTATGAAATCTAAAATTTTTAAGTGATTGATTAAGTAAATGATGGCTTACAAATTACAAATTAATAATCTAGCTCACTGTAGCACAAAATTTAAAATAAAAACGCAAAATTATTTTAAATATTACCATTACTATGAAAATATAACAAGCTTACCATTTAAGTAATGCAAATCAACTAAAAATAAAAACAACGCCAGCGTAATTGTCGAACTCATGTCGCTTACGAAGTGCGTGCAGTAACACAAACCACAACTATGGTAAGCGAGAAATGATCTGACTTTGTTGACAAGAAAAAGCTGATTAAATGTGCAGAGCACTGAGAGTGTCATAGTGATGCTGACAATCCCATGGAAATAAGCTCATAAACAATTAACAAGCAACATCGCCAGTCAACATGTTTATTTATTCAAGGCATTGCGATAATTACAATTACTGAACACAAGACAAATATGATATGCAGGTAATAAAGTGGCGTCAGACATCCGCAGACTGAAGCAGCATTCTCAAACTACAAGTATGCGGTAAGATTGCGAAACAGCCGTAGTCATAAAACAAGGCAAGACATGAATATATGTACACCATGTGTTTCAGGGTCCCGGTTATCAAGTTAAAACCACCAAACCAAATCTTGGTGATGCTAAACCTTAAACTATATGTTGACCTATAAGGCTAAAAGTAAAAACTAGAATGCTCAATACTGAATTACACATTCTGAGTTTGGAGTACTCCGCTCGAAAAAAGTGTTAGGGAAGAATTACTTTTTGCACACTCAGGGTTCCCACAGAATTTGAAAATAAATTTTCCTGACTCTTCCATGACTTTTCCTTGACCAAATATTGATTTTCCATGACCAGGATAAGCAGAAATTGCATTACTAGTATACACATATTCCAACATTTTTGTGTATGACATTCATATATATATACTGATATATAATGTGTCAGGCTAATCATAATTTTTGGAACAGAAATTGAAACTGTGAGTCTGCCATAGCAAAATTTCATTTGAACACGAATCACTGAAAAATATGTTTGGAAAAACATCGGTTCACGGTGAATATTTTTGCAACCCTTTCTCATTTCCCTGGCTTTTTGCCCCATTTTCATCATTTTCCCTGACTTTTTAACAAATTATCTTTTTCGCTGACTTTGCAGGATAGCCTGTACTTTCAAGGATTTTCCCTGACAGTGGGAACCCTGACACTGTAGTGCAGTCCTCGCTCTTCCGTGAGCTTGCTGATGGGAGAATGTTTAAAGCAAAGCAGGTTGAGACACTGATGTTAACAATAAATTACAAAAAATTAGTTTTTATTGTCCTATCAATATTATTCTAGGAATATCATCATCGTATCGAACATTGGTATTGCTGCATATCGTTCATCTTTATAAAAGCATTTCACTTTGCTTTTTCATTTATGCACTAGAATTATGAAATACCATCACACCAGTACGACAACATACACACTAATTCAGAATTCATATATCCACGGCCATATGAATTAAATCATAGTTTTTTCATTTGTGCATAGTTGTAAATATGTTTGATTTTATTCGTCGTTACTTTCCATTACTGCACAGTAGTTTAGATTGCACTGACGCATTTGCCTTCAGCAGTGTAAGTTTTTATTAACTAACACTGATTGATTATCTCTGTAAAGTTTTTATCAGTGATTATCAATGTATTTTAATGGCAAATAAAGATTATATATATATATATTCTCAACAGACATGTAAAAACTTTCAAGTTTGCAACCTAGACAGTCCACTTTCATAAAAAGCAGTAAGTTAATTAAGTAAATTTTTTGGACTCGAACAATAAAATTATCAGTGAAATTATTAGTATTGCTTCTTTCAAGTACAGTAGTTTGTATCTGAAATAAACTAAGAACCAGGGATTCAAAACGTGCATAATTATTACACGTATCTCACATAATGACAATGATATATACCAGTATAAGTATGTTACATTAGTAAGGTATAGATAGGGTTGGCCTACTGCATAATAACCTCTAACATACGGTCCAGTTGCATTTTAGTAATATTTAATCATTATACAATGATGGAGATGTGCAGGCTAGATTCTACATTGCCAAAATTTATGTTTGTGATAGTAAATAATACGAAAAATGAATTACAGACAAATCTCTTTATACAACCTGCTTTGGGATTGCAAAAAGATGGCATTATAATGAGGTATATTAATACATCATTACATGTATGGATATTTTGTTTTGCTAAAAGTTTGGGCATTAAACGAGGTTAGCATTGCAAAGGGTGGCACGTTGTAACAAGGTATGACTGTATACTGTATGACTGTATGACTATACACTAGGACATCAGGATATCGTCAATAAAGAAGTCACTGGGAGATAACATAAGTCATATTTTCTTGATTACAAAATGGTTTAATCAAAAACTCATGGACGTAAGCATTGTGCATTTTTTTTTCTATAAACGAAACTAGACTATATATTTCCACTAATTCATTTGACTAATTTCAATTGACAATAATAAAATCTAGAACCAGGCCAATATTTCTCCTGCTATAATTAATGAAAAGTTGAGCATTTTTTATAACAGCATTAGACAGAGCTGTAGCTAAATGTCCGAATGTACCTGCGTTAATTAAGCTCTGCAGGGGTGCGAAATAACTTGCACGCTGATTCAGCAGTCAACGAAACTGATTGACATTATGTTAAACGTCACTTGTCCTACTTCGACTAGTGACCTACTCCGCTCCCAACAACTACACCTTACATAATAATATGCTTCATTTGAATTTTGTAATATTTCTAAAAACTCGCGCATGTATAAAAAATGTTGATGGCATCGGGTTGCCTTGTTGACAACTGATGTGACTTATTTTTTCAGCTTTTATTCGCCTCAAAATGCCATTTTTTTGAAAGTTCACAGTTTTCAATAAGCTTCGCTAGGTGGCACGTCTGTTATACTGGTTACTATGGTGACTGCCCGCCAACATGCCACGCATGCGTATATATAACACGTGTTTTAGCGAGATGTGAGAGTGTAATTTTGAGTAAATTTTGAAAGTATTTAATGAAATGTGTTATTAATTGCTTGTGTGAGAGTAGGCCTATTAACGTACAGAATCTTACAAACAGCTCTTGTGTAAAGGAGAGAGAATTTGTGTGAACATTTTGTCGATATTCATTCTGGGTGTTGTGTTCGTTACTTTTCAAAAGTAATCTGTCTTGATTACTATTTACGTTAGAAAATTGTAACGAAATTACTCATTACTGACTTTTAGCAAGGGTAATCACTTACTGATTACTCATTACTTTTGGGTGGTAGTTTTAATAGTGCTCTAATGAAAAGTGTTCATCTGTTTTGCAGATATATTATATATATTAATTAGGCGCTATTACACTTTCGCACCGCCTAGCTTTTCTTGGCCTATTGGTTGTTTTCACGCCTGCAGGCCAGAAAGCAGACCAACAGGCGTAATATACACCATATTCCCATAATATTATTGCTTCTTACGCTTTATAAGTACAGATTAAAATCATGCATTACTTACCCACCGCCGCCATTAAAAGCTGCACGTGAATAACCGTGTTTACACCACTGATGCGCAATCGCTCTCGCGCAGTGACGTGTTTGGCCCTTAACCTGTATTTGTAGTTTCTTCGCATAATTTATGATTATTAGGGTTGCAGCTACGGGAATTTGTATCGTATCGCGGGTGGGCCTGGAACGGAACAGTTATTTATCATTAATTTTATTTATTACTGTAGTATTATTACTATTAGATTATAAAAAAGTAAAGGTTTTTTCTTTCTTTCGTAAATGCGGTGAAGATGAAAGTGTGTCACGTGCCTCTTAAGCTAGGCCCTGATAATGCATAAACTAGTACGAAATTTGTCACGTGACTACACACACAAACAAGATGGCGATACGCCCTGTATAGGTGTAGAACTGTGAATACAGCGTAATTATTGGTAATTATACCTAAATATATTATTAAATTACAATTAGATTAGCGGAAAGATTCACTGATGACGTAAGAATAATAGAATGATGACTTACGAGCCTACAAACGAGTAATAACCTATAAAAAGCTAGGCGGTGCGAAAGTGTAATAGCGCCTATTAATTATATTATAATAATTTTTAATATATTTAAGTTTACGCAAAAGGTGTACTGCATAGTGTTAAACTGTTATATTTACTTCTTCTGCCATTACAAAATTAAAATAAATGCTCTCTTGCCATTTGTCAAAAGCTCCTGCTTGCTAAGATCACCATGACGTCGGATCTTTGTCACTGATAGCGATTGCAAACAACTGTACACACAATAGTGTTCAGCAGTGTTACTTTACTGGGCCAGGGACTACTAAATATACACAGAGAAGTCCTTGACTGGTCCTGGGCCTTCACTATACTATATTGGCCTATAGTATACGCACTGTGCATGACTAAGTATTGAGTGCATAAAACAATAGCTGCAGCTGTAAAAGTCAGTCAGTCTGAATGTCAAATAATTAGGTCATTATTTGAGCAAAGTAATAAACCACCCCATGGAATTTGCGTGCAGGCGTTGCGTGTCAGAGATATACAAAAGAAAGGCAGCAAAACGACCACAAAATAGCCTATGTTTAAAATGTCTTTCTATGGATATAAGTAATGCAAGTTTAGTAGCGTTATTGCCAAAGCAACGAGTCATCTGATTACAAGGGTAAGCAGATTAATTGCATTGTATTACTTGTTACTATGAAAAGTAAGCTGATTGCAGTAATGTGCTGCCATCTAACATTGGTCATTCATTGCAAATGGCGATATCATATTATCATGATTAGCTCACCAGTTGCCACATCAATTTAAAAATAATAATACTGTTAGGTAAGCCTGGGTATTGTTTTTTTAGGTTTATGCCTTTTTCACAGCTAGCCCTTGTCATGCATTACCAAAATTTTGAACGTGTTATTCATCATAGTGAAAATTACACTGAGTGTCGGGAAACTAATAAGCTTTTGCATTTATGACTTAATATGTCATCATATCATTTGTTTTTATGCCTAACACCAAAATCGTGTTAGTTTTGCAAATTTTAACCATTCAAATAGGAAGGAGTGTCAAAAAACACATCATTGAGTTCACTACCCCAGCCAAATTTACTAGATGGATATAAGTTTTCTCTCTTTTAAAATCAAAATGGTGTTAAATCCCTGTAAGATAGTTAGCCAAATTACTTTCGAATTTTTTCCTGTATTTCCTTTTTATACTTTTTATTTATGTTTTTGACAGTTTCCCCAGAATAAGCCTTTCACATAATTGACAAAATGTATCCTTTATTGTAGATGAGAGCTGTTGCAGGATGTAGAATAATTTAGTGATTGGGCCGACCACAAAAAAAATTGTTTTTGTCTTACCTCATGAGCTCAAAAATATTATTAGGGAAGAAGGAAGATTTTTTAAGCTTTGTGAATGTTTAAAGCTGAATCGCTAAATCGTGGAATATTTAAGAACTGTTGAAATAAAGTTATTTTCCACTGGTTAGCAGTGATGTTCTACATTTTTTCAATGCACATTTTTCAAACTTTTTTTTACTTTTGCATCACTAAATTATCATATAATTATCAATTATTGTATAGCCTCTTTTTATATCACGAACATGTACGTTCTAATAATTATGGAATAAGCAGCCACACTACTCGGCCATTAATACACCGATTTGGCGGAAAATCCCATACTTTTTAGCCTCTAATACAATGAGCAATCTACAAAATGGCAACTCTGGCCGAGAGTTAGCCATGGAAAAACATGGCCGCATCCTGCGTTCCCCTGAAAGACCAATGTTATAATAATTATTGCATTTTACATTTTAAATTAATAAAAATACGCTTTTATGTGACTGCATCAAGTAAGCATATAAACTTACAAGAAAAAGTATGAATTTCCCAGGGAGGTTCGCAAAAAAATTTTACCCAGGCAATTAGACGGAAACAAAAGAATTTTGATTAGCACCCTTGTCATAGTGTCAGCAGTGCAATGAATCTGCTTTTGTGGCAAAAGGAGAAAAATGTGACTAAAAGAGGGACGGTCTGATACCTTGACGTTAAAAATAACACTTAATTGACAACTTTATTAAAAATGAAGTATTGAAGTTGTATTTGAATGGAATTGTATAGACTAAGTGATGGCAGCTCAGCAGCGTTTAGAACTGATTCAACAACGTCAGTAATTTTTGCTTTTTGTATCCACTTGAAAGTTGAATGGGGGTGGTGCAGAGTAAAATGGAAATGGAAATTGCCAAATGTGAAACATTGATTGGTGCATGGGGAGACACTGCCTTCTTATTTCACATCCATTTAGCGTGATGTTTTATAAATCACACTATATGTGGGGCTGCATGCAGAATATTAGCAATGATACCAATAATGCATTCAGTGGGGTACACTTGTAGTAAAATACCCAGTAATATTGTTTTTGTTATTTTTCTATAGAGAACATCAACAAATGCGCCTTTTTTGTTGAAATCTGAGAAATCTAGACAACTGTGTACTTTTGTTGCCTATATAAGTCACCAGGGATGTGTGTTACTATGTTTATTGACAGCCTGAATATTGTTACATAAAGAGAATTGTAGTAATTCCTTTTTGGGACAAATTTCACTCTAATCCTGATATGACAGTCATCTCAGCTATCTTAAGCGTCACGTGTGCTACTTACTTCTTCGCCAGCTCGTATGCAGGTAATTTCAGCAGCGTAATTTTTGCTTGCATGTTAATTGTAATTGTTTGTTTATATATGTGGTTGTATACAATTGATGGTGTATCCATTTACTTAGTTCAGGGCTTGTACTCGTCCTATAATTCCTACATTTTTTGAAAACATCCTAGAATTCTATATTTTGGGTTATGTCCTATAATTCCTATAAAACTTGATAAAACTATAAAAATGTCCTATAATTCCTATAAAATCATGAATACTCAATGAAGTGAGAATGTTTCTGGTATTTTTCGCGTGCCTTCGGTGTGCATAACCACAATTAAATATTATAAGTACATATCTTTATGATTTGGGCATTTTAGTGAATGTAAATAACAGTTGTCTGTTGCGAAGTATGTATGTTTTTACAGAGTTGGTATTCTCATTGCGTGGTTAGAAAAAATTATTTACTTTTTCAAAGAAATTGTGAAAATCGTGGTCGTGTAAGGTTAGAAACTTTCGTTTTTAAACAAAAATGTCCTATAATTCCTATATTTTTTTTCAAAAAATGTCCTATATCTTTATAGAATAATGTCCTATATTTTTGAGTAGAGTACAAGCCCTGTTAGTTTACTTGTTACATTTTTTGATGAAACATAGGAAGTGCAGGCTCCTTGTTTATAACTGCATCTTGTTTGTCGACAGTTATGTAGTTGGTACTTATTGTTTTCAAGTGAAATGAGTAGATTAGTAAGAATTAGGCTTATCATGCGCACACTGCTTTTTGCCTATGGATGGGCATTTGTGGTGAATTGGAGGTTGATAAGCATTTCTGCACTGATTTTGTTTCTTGCTTTTAGTATTGACTTTGATTTGTAGTAAATGCATTTTAGACAAGCTTACTCCACTTTTTGGCCTACCCTGCTTTTGTTTAAGCTTTTTCTGTATTTGTCTGGTTTCAGCAAAGCCCTTCGGACATTACTATGGTTGCTACCTGCAGGGTAATCCAATGATTTATGATGAAGTAGACCTTCCTGTTATTCTAAATGATGTAAATTCCACGAAAAAATGCCTCTTGGCCTGCTTAAATGAAAACTATCCGTATGCGGGGCTTGCCTTTTCTGATGATGACATTTTAACATGTTCGTGTGGGAATAGCTATGGACGATATGGTGAAGAAACTGAAGGGTGTAGTAAATGTCCAGATGACGGAAAACTCAATTGCTCGATTGATGGAAACACCAGTGCGGTATATGATACTGGATGTAGGTATTGCTATTTTAGTACAAATAGGTGAATGTTTGTTTATGTGTTTGTTTGTTCCTAATAACCCAGCAAGCATTGTCTTTTTTCTTACTAAACTATTGCCTCTATTTGTACTCGCAGGTGGAATGAATAAACTAACCACAAGATGGCTGTTCAATTTTAGTATGTTTTTAGTACAGCCTACTAAATGTCTATATAGACGATGCAGTTCTACATGGTATCATTTGGTACATTACTATGTGATAGGTACCATTTTTAAATGGTTTTGAAACTAGGTATTTCAGCTAATTTTTGCACAATTGTCATCTAAACAATTTATTTAGCAAATACACTGACAAAATGTCAGGCTGTATGTATTGCAGCTAGGTGCAAAGCTCGAGGTCAAATTTATGCCAGTATACTTCTAAGCAAGCATTTTTCACAACTCGATGTTTAAGTAAATTACATAGACCACAGATTCATACTTGAAAAAACTAATGTCAGTGAGCAAGCATGGCTACATTGAAACAAGCAGAAAGGCTTCATAACTATCTGTGTTCTCATATGGCGAATTAATTGAAGCCAATATTGAGAGTTTCAGACCCCCGAACTCATGGAGTTTACGGTCCGGAAGTGACATTTTCCAATTTCATCAAAACGAAATGCATTTCCTAGGTAATCAAGCTTGGAAAATTCAACAATTGCAAAATTTTGATTTTGAGGCAGAGTTGATGTCAGCACAAATTTTCTATTCAGCACTTGCAGTTTTGGTTATACTGCCAAATCTTGAAGTTTATGACTTCATCATAAACAGCAGTCTATTTATATATACAATGCATACAGTTAGTTGGTACCTTGTTATTTCTGTCTTTTGCATTGGCTTTTGTGATTCTCTACTGTATCTAGAATGTTTACAACACGCTAGAAAAAAAGTAATGTAACAGCTATTCCTTCCCTAGCTATTTACCAAAAACAAATCTGGCTTCCTTCAATATATCAATGCTGTTGCTGGTAGTTACTTTAGCTAATGACTACCAGTCTACAACTGTCTGCTTTCAGTATGGTATAGGGAGAGACCAGAATTCCGTGGATGCTGGAAGATAGACGCATCCGGCAGAGATTTCAGGAATAATTTCACCGCTTCCTCGCCGTATGATTGTATCGCCGTGTGCAGGAAGTTTGCCAAGCAAAATAAGAACAACAAAGCAGACAGGAAAGCATACGTGAAAAGTCCGGAGTGGCTTTCGTACTTTTCGATTTTTGAACAGCCACAGTCCTGCTTCTGCGATGGCAGTTTGGGCACGTCAAAAGCATTAGAGCCTGCCAAAAACTCCTGTCCGAGGTGTGGTAATGAGGGTTTCTGCTCTGGGACAAATAAAACTTATGCTGTATATGATACCGCAGGTAAGAATGGGTAACATGCTGTCTTTAGACCTCCATGTGCTCAGTAAAAGAACTATTATTTTTATCATTTATTTTAATTTCACAGTTTCGCAGAAGTCCTAGCATATATCCATAATAGCTTCGTATTTCAAAACCATGTATGCTCTCTGCTTTAGTTTTTGGATATTTTATCAAAGAAAATCTTACTTAAAAATAATGGCTAGCTATAATTGCTAATCATTTTCTGTGTTGTGTAGCAAATGAGTTTTTTATGTAGCATTTTTGAAAACAAGTAACTGCTGCTAATTCTGCTTATAAATTTGCACATATTATTGTGTGCTAAAATTTTTAATGATTGGTTATTGGTGTATGCATTATTGCAATAAAAATGCAAAAATCAGTATTGCATCTAAAAACAGCCTTAATTATATACTCATTCAATTATTTAAGATCATTGCAAAGCAATTTTATAAAAGCTTGTAAATTACTAATAATCAAAGACACTTTCAAGCATTTTTCTGTTTTCTGGCAGTATGCAATGCCACAGGGCTGTACTTTCTGTGGCACTGCATACTGAACGTTACTGTGCGTTGCACACCATTCACCCCGTCCAGCGCCTGCTAAAATCATAATTTGATTTTTCTGGTAACTTATTTCTTACATGTGCTGGATAAAAATTCATGTTACATTTGTTTATCAAGTCATATTGATTTGTCATTTTACAACTTCTCTTCAGTTTCTTGAAAAATAGTGTTTTAAGCCTGCAAATGCATTGCTGGTTTGTTCCATGTGGTGAAGTATAATAAAGAAGTAAGGCTCATTGCAAGATAAAAATGCATTGCCGTAAGACATAATGTTCTATGATTGTTGCAGTATTTTGCCATGTACAATGTCATTGCATGCAGGATAGTCCGCAGCATTTGGTGTAATGCAAAAACTGAGGCTCTTATAATTTCAGCTCCTAAGTCGTGGTTTAATGATCTGGGATTTGCTATGGCAGAAACCATGCAGTTTCAATATTAGTTTTGACTGAACTGCTCAGTTAACTTTCTCGCAAAATGTCCTTGCGTTGAAGCAGTAGACAGGCTGATGCCATTATCACTGAAATTTCACTAAAAATTATAACAAGTGGCAGAACATAATTAGTACGAAAATTCTTGTTTGGATTTATACGCATTAGAGAGTTTTGTTTCTGCGTGGCATCGAGTCATCGAAGGGCAAGCATTGCATACAGTAACTGTGTACAGCATAATATCAACTCATGTAAAGGCAAGTATTGCATGCAGCAGTTATGTGCAGCATGGCATCAAGTCACTCAAGGCAAGTATTGCATGCAGTAAAGATGTGCAACATGGCATCAAGTCACGCAAGGCAAGTATCGCATGCAGTAATTATGTGCAGCATGGTATCAAGTCACGCAAGACGAGTATTGCATGCAGTAAAGATGTGCAACATGGCATCAAGTCACGCAAGGCAAGTATCGCATGCAGTAATTATGTGCAGCATGGTATCAAGTCACGCAAGACGAGTATTGCATGCAGTAAAGATGTGCAACATGACATCAAGTCACGCAAGGCAAGTATTGCATGTAGTAATTATGTGCAGCATGGCATCAAGTCACGCAAGGCAGGTATTGCATGCAGTAAAGATGTGCAGCATGGCATCAAGTCACGCAAGACGAGTATTGCATGCAGTAATTATGTGCAGTTTTGGGCAGTTTTATTTTTATTACCAGATTTTGTTGCGTTCTTGCAGAATCTCATGTGTGGTTCTTCGTGGGCTGTTTCATTTGGGATGATGCGTATTTCAAGAATAAGTATCCTCCCCAAACTGCTCCCACTCACATCAATTGCCGAATAAAATGTCTAAGAGAAGGCTTTTACTACGCCGCCATCCAAGGCAAAGACAATAACTGTTTATGTGGCAACACGTACAACTATCACCAGTTCTCAACCAACTGCAGACCGTGTGAGCCAGGTGGAACGTTTCTGTGCGCTGGAGCTAATGCCATTGCTGTCTATTATACAGAAAGTAAGATGTACATATTAAAGTAATAATTAAACAATTGTGGATTAGAAAATCTATTACTAAAAACAATTATAAGTGAGAATGCAATTTCACTTGTTTGGATAATTGTTGCCTTCCTAGCTTGTACCACATTACGCTTACATTTGTTATATTGTTTGATACGTGAACGAAATACACGGATGAGTGCTATTCAATACATGAACGAAACAAACAAAATTTCAGACATTTGCTAGAATACAGGAACGAAACGAACAAAAATTTGGAAAAATAACTGCAATATACGAAAACCAACAGCACAAAAATTTAATAATAGTTTATTAAATAGTTTGTAATAATAAAATTTGGAATATTTTCTACTGACTGTACCAACTGAAAGACACCATTATTTTATCTAATTCGTACGAGAAATGTGGTCCCGCATTCTGAAACCAGACGTACACAGTAGGGGTGAACATCGAATGTCATATTCGATTTGAACGCATTTTTTAATTCAAATTTGATTCAAACATAAAATTGTAGATTTGAATAATTCAGCACTTCGGTCACATACGTTCTTTTGTCATTGAAACGTTTTAAACATCACGCAATTAGAACAATTTAGTAGCAATTTTTCCATGTTTAAACTAATTATTGGTGGATTTATTGCAGAACAAAATTGAGTAATGAGGTCTATATTTGCAGGATCTTTGTAAAACCTCTTTTTACTGAGAGTATGGAAAATTGTTCGAAAAGCTTTCAAACTCAATTCGAAATCGAAATGCTGAAATTCGGTTTGATTCGAATTCGAAATGCTGAAATTCGGTTTGGTTCGAATTCGAATGTCACACATTTGATTCGATTCGAATTCGATTTCTGGTATGAGAATGCTCACCTCTAGTACACAGACAGTTGGTCATAGATATCTTTGCATGCATGATGGCATAATCAGAAGCAAAATTTACATTGTAAGATACAAGAGCTAACAGAGTTTTTTAATAATATACTCACTGTTGTTTTTACTTATTTAAGTAGACGAAAGTAGATGTAAATACATATAGAAGCTGCAGAAAGTAGATGTAGATTTAAGGTAGATGTGATAGAAGTAGATGTTACAAACGCTGATTCGTTTTGAACTGATTTCAGATGCTATTTCTAGCTTCATGAAGCTAGGATGTTAGTTCACATAGTGTTTTGCTACCTACAATTCTCATTGATGTTGCATTTGCTAGATTGCTTGACACCTTTTACTGCTGAACTCAGGGGATTATTTGGTTGACTGACCCATCGTTTCGTGAAAAATGTCATGTAAACTACCTTGGGATGCATAGGTCCACCAACTGTATTAAACATGTATTAAAATGTTTTCTAAGATACTAATGCTACTGATCTTTTGTGTCAGTAGAACTTTCTCTTTTTTACCTCCACTTTCTACCTTTAATTGCCTTTAAAGGAATGATGGGAAATCATATTCATGAAATTGCGTCCTGTTACTTTGATGCGGACATTAATAAGGTGCTTGAAGTCACACTAGATGAGCTTTTGCTGTGTTTCTTGAACAAAGCCATGTTCTTAATTCATATTTATGCACAGTGTGACATTCACTCTACTGTTTCAGTTTGAGACTACTGCTAATGAACACCTAGACAAAGCCTATGTAATAGCTTTTAATATGTATAAACTTCATATATTTTGAGTGGATTTACAATTTTTACTCATCACTGTAATTCCACTATGTGGAGTTATGAAGGATGTGGTACAGTTTAGTTAAAGACAGATATATACAACTACTTTGAGAATATAATTATGCAAATAGTTGATTAAAAATACAAGTAGTTTATTAAAATATGCAAAACCTGTATAACAGACTTCAGATACGATATCAAAAACAATTATCAATGTGCTTCAGCCCATAAGACCATATAAAAATATAAGTTGTTCAATAGCTGGTACTTATTTCAAGAATCCATTACAAACTGTTACAGAAATCCTTTGCAAATACAATGCACTAGTTGTTAGCATGCAAGGCTATGTGTGGCACAAAAGCCTACTCCAAAACTTCAGTCGTGTGGCATAAATAACAGTGCTCTCACTATTGTTTCACCGTATCTCAAAAATTGCAGTTTGCAAATTTTGTAGAAAGGACAGTTTTCTTCTGTTTGTGAAATAATACTGCATTTCTGAAGGCTCAGAAATAACGTCACTTAGATTCTATTGTTCGTCAATGATCTACTACACTCTATATTCTTTAGCTCATTACCTGTGCTGATTATACTCCTCTGCAAGCATGGCATCTCACACACTGTCTTGAACTGGTGCCAAAATTAACCTATTTTTAATGCAAAGAAGTTAAACTGTGCATCCTTTTTTCAGCAATGAAATGCTATGCTGCTCTTTAGAAATGCAGGTATAGTAAGTCCTCGCTTAGTGACTCTAATGCATTCCAGCAAAATGTGACAATATGCCAACATCGCTAAACGAAACTATGGTTTCCATAAGAAATAATGTAAAAGCATTCAGTTGCATTGCAGGGGCAAAAATCGGCTAAAGTTTGCAATTTCCCACACACAAGAAATTAGTTGGTGAACCACATTAAGGTTAAGGTTTGGGTTAGGGTTGGGGTTAGTGTGTTTAAATTGAGTGGGAATTCTAAGCTCTTTCCCAAAAGTCAATAGTGCTTGGCTTTGTAAAAGTGTCCACATATGTTGCAGGAGAAAATCAATAACACTTGGCTTACTAATTAAACACTTATAGCGTTTGTTGCTCACAGTTCTACTTTAAGTAGTTGTTTAATTAAAAAGCTAATGAGTAAGTAAAGTATGAAAACTAGAATCCAAACTTGAAACAGTCCTTCTTCATCTGGTTGCTCTTTTTAGCCATTTTTACTTCTTTTTCCTTCTCCTTAAGATTTTTTTGTAAGAAAATCTAGGGTTGGGTGCTTAGATTTTTTCCTTTTTTCAGTCAGCACTTATGACACTGCATTACTTTCAAGCTGTGTTTGCTCTCATGGTCATTTTCAGTGTTGTCTTTGTGACATTTAAAATGAGGTGAAGGCAACAATTAATTATGTAACACCAGAGAGTTTTGTCAACCAGAGGAATGTTGTTTAAGCCTGGAAAAGCTATGAATCATCATGATCTGCTTAGCTTTGTCTGATCGCTTGTTATATACTTAGAGTATGAATGTAGTAAACGAGATTTAGTGCTTAAAAGTAAAGCTAAAAAGCCATTGTTAAAACCAAACATGCATTTTTAAGTTATTGTTACCAGTGGATACAATTTGTTAAAATCTTTGGTAAGCGGGAGACAGACATAGAAACTGTTGCAGATAAAAACAGGCAAATCTTCAAAACACTCGGTCAAGTTTTTAAAGTTTACTTGATGCTGCTTGTTACTTTAAATGCATATATGTAATCTTCATACAGATCTTACATAGATTATATCTAGATATGCAGCTGCAGAGATACACATTACCGATACAGATACAAATCTAGGTAGAAATTATGTTGAGAATTTTAGAATATATAAAACTTTTATGTGAACTTTTCATAGTTGCATACAAAAGCTTGGTTATTTTGTTTGTTAGCGTTTTACTTTGCATTTCCAGATTTTGGCCCGCAAGCATTCAAGTTGGGTTGTTGGAACGACATAACGTCGTGGAGTGGCAAAAGACCCCACCTTGCATTCTACAATCGAAAACAGTCTCCAAATGGTTGTTCAAATCGTTGTCGAGTGAAAGGCTTCCCATACGCATCTTTGATGAACGACAATTTTTGCAACTGTGGCTACAGTTTTGGTCACAAGGGGCCGTCAAATTCTCCGTGTAATATAAGATGCCTTAACAACTATAAGGGTCGTGGAATCTGTTTCAGTAATAGGAGATTGAGGAAAGACAGCACAGGGTGGTACTATAATGCGAAACCTTGTCCCACATGTGGAGGATGGAATAAAAGAGAAGTCTTACGGGCTATTGGTAACAAACCTTTTCACTGTTTCGTTGTGTGCACGCGCAGTTGCTGCAGGTCAAAAATTAAGTGTACCACAACAATGTGTTTTAAAGACAACTGTCACATGATGTGTGTAAAGCAAAGCTGTGACTACACCAGTTCAGTAACTTCAACTGTTACACATGGACTTTGCTTAATTATGCATTAGTCTGCGCATAGAGTGATTTACTAGCAGGATCTTGCTTAGCAGCAAGAAAAAATGAACTAGGTAAGGTTCTAGCTAGCAGCTAAAACTGTTAACATTAAAATAGCATAGGCAGCAAAGCATTGTCTAACATACACAAATGCGTTGCCTAGTACACTTAATCTTTGACCTATTCATGATCATCATCAATTGCTGGAACTGTAAAAAGGCCTATTGCAGTTATTGCACAACTTGAACTGGAAGCTTCAACATTATTAAAACTTTATGTTTCGAATTTTATCAATATTAACTTATATTAATGTGAATTTTCTGCTGAATCCAAAATACTTGAGTTAAACTTGAATGGACTATACCATTTATCCAAGCTTAGAGTCGTTTGCTATAATTTGTACTTGAAGTACAACTACACGGATAAGTACATTTTACGAAAAACAGGTACAAGTAAATAACGACTTTTATACCAAATGTTATATTTATTCCAAATTCAAGATTATACTTTTATTTTTCGTTACACTCAATGCATATAAATTTTTCGAAATTTGTGTTCGTCAACCTGTAGCGATCAGCTGTAAATATATTTCCTGCAATTCTGAAGGCTCTTACTACGCCTGCAGAGAAAGTCATAATAGATAGATAATATTATGCCGGCTTTACCAGTGAGTTCCCAAAATTTTAATGGGTACTCTCTGCTACATGGTCGATTTAAGAATTTGCTGATTTCTAGTGAAACATAACGCATCAACAGTTGGAATTCTGTGTTGGGGTTGCTTTGTGTAAGTGCAATATAGAGTCTGCAAGTCTGGCTTACCCTGGTGCCAAAAAAATGAAAACTCGTTTTTTCAATATAGTATTTCAGTGTTTTTTTAAGTAACTCTGTTTTTTTACTTCCTTGTGAAGCATGAGTACTTGTAAAGAACTTGAACAGTACTTGAGATTTCAAATACAAGTACTTTGTTTTAGAACAAGTACTCAGAAAATAGTACTTGAGTACCAAGTACAAGTACAGTTCGGGACACCAAGCTTGCAGTTATCGTGCAGGAAAAAATTCTACATCGAGACCAAGAGCTATTTCAGTAGAAGATTATAGAAATTTATTTGAAAAAAAAACAAAACTACTACTAAAGCATCTTGACAGTTGATTATAAGTAATTCACAACTATCCAAATTGTAACTGACTGTTGCTACTGTGTCAAAACAAACCATCATTCATCGTCTGAATTAATAAACTTGTTCTGTTATAGCAGAATGAGCAGGCGACTTCAGCATTTTCCCCATCATGAGAAATACATCTACTTAGCTTTTCGAACATATCTGCTAACTTTGCATATGTAAACACTTGAAATTTATACTTTGCGAAGTAACTCTATAAAGTGGTCTGTTCTAATGCTTGTTCTCTTTGTTGTTCATGTAATAAATCTTTAGCCAATATTTACATTGTAACGTTGCATTTTAAATTTTTATGAAAAATGGTTTTCCATAGCATTGGCATTCTAAATGACAAGTAGCAATTGTTTAGAAGAACACAATGCATGAGTAGTCCAATGCTTCACATTCTGGACTAGTTGCTAAATAAATTTCACCGAAAAGCCATCTAACGATGAGTTCAATGAAGTCTTGAATGGCATTATGTTCCAGTATCACTATTTATCCATTCACAATTGCTATTTTTCTCCAAAAAAAAGAATAAAGTCATTTGAGCAATTCTAAGGGGTCATGCCGTCTGTGGTTGTTTGGTCAGTGTTTAGATTTATTCTACTTTACCATAGCCAGGGTAACACTGATTCCTGAAACTTTTTATGGAGCTTGTAGGTCCGCTTCTGGTACTCATTTGAAGTCTTGTTCAGAAAAATACATTTTCATAAAAATGACAGATAGTACGTTTTTATTTCTTTAAAAGTTTGAATACACTTCAAGTTGAGTTTGAAAACAATAAAGAATTTTTTTCCAAATTACATGTAAATTAGAATGCAGTTTACTAATTTTTGCAATTTTATTGTTTTTGTATTACTTAAAGAGTTAAACCCGGGAGAAAAGTTGGGAACAGGATGCTATCCAGCTAACGGTACTTATAATTTGGCTTTTAAGATTAAGACCCAGGCGATGACAGCAGACATGTGCGTTCATTACTGCTATATAAGAGGTAGGTTGTATTCTCATTTAAGCAAATTGAGTTACTTTAGTTGAATAAAATTCAATTTTTATTATTAAAACTTTCTGTTTTCCATTTAGTAGTGAATGAAATTGCTTTGTGCAGGACCCACTCAAATGATATAACTTTTAGTAGCCAAAAACTAAAGTTTAGTCAGAATGGCTCAAGAAAATATCAAGTAATTAAATTCTTGATGATTGAATACCTCCTTACTCTAACCTGCTTTCATTGTACTGTGACTAATGTAACACAAAAATATAATATAAAAAAATTGGCTGTGTTTAAAATTTTCGCTAAAAAAATTGGGAGAGTGAGATGGCTCTGTTTATGTCACTTAAATTTGAGTAATTTAAAATTAGTTATGAAGAGTTAAGATATCATTCATGGTGGATGCTGTTGGCGATATGGGTCTCAAATTCTGAGGATTCGTACTTGGCTCAAACATGCAAGACTCAACAAACTACATTTAACGTGAACGGCTGATGTTACATGGCATGTTATCAAATGCTCATGAAACACAAATTACTTGTTGATGATCTTCTGAAATAGAAACTAAAGAAATGTTTGCTTTTATATTCTACTATGAAATGTTTATTGTAAAGTTATAAGCATTCATTGATTTTTTATCAGTCACATAACCTTGGTTATGGTGGTCGTTTTTAACCTGGATTCCACTAGCTATTTATTGACAATGCTGCATACAGGCAGTTATTAAAGAATCCTTCGTTTAAATTAACTTAAATTTCATCATTTAACAAAGTATTTAGCTTCATACAAGTATTTTTGTGCATTTCTTTGTTTACCATTATTGTTGCTTTGGTCACCAGCAAAACCCTGTCATATTCGAACATCCATTTGTTACTTCCTAACTGTCTAACCTGTTGTTCATGTTTATGCAGATGGGTTTGCGCACAGACGTACATTGTGTCAAAACACAGTGTGCAACTAGATTTTTTATGAAATTCTATGTTTTTGCATGTCCTGTAATTGCACTCGTTTATTATGGTTGTGCTCTTGTGATTTCTTTGTCATTGCCACTCTCCATGTTTCTCGCCCGATATTACTGCACACTGGTTTTTAGCCAAGAACACCACCCACCCCCTTGTTATTGGCTTATCCTTTCTACTTGCTTGTTATTCATTTACAGGCCATAAGTATGCTGTCCTTACTGGATTTACTGAATGTCGGTGCACCAATGACAACATTGAAGAACATGATGTTGCTGGGAGGTATTGCGACGTTGCGTGCGCCGGAACGTATTTGGGTAGAAACAATTTCTGGGGCTATTGCGGAGGTTACTACAGCAGTCAAAACTATCCAGCTTACTACAGTATTTACCGAACATACCATGGTAGTTAAATTTTTTTAATTAGATGAGTAAGTACAGTAATTCCTCGCTTAATGACTCCCGCTTAGCAGTGTTTCGTTTTAATGACTCTGAACATTTTTCTATTCATCATTTTGGGATACATTTTTAAGCGAGGTCTTACTGTACACTGTTTTTAGCCGACCAGGTATATGCTTTTAAGCAGCACATTAATGTGTTACAGTTTTCTTTTTAGTGAAACAGTGAATTCAACTCTATCCTTCTCCACATAATTGCTAGTACTGCCATATTGTTAGAACTTTATGAGATAATAAGATTGTAATATTTTACATGTAACTGATACGTCTAAACACTCATACCCAGACTTCTTATTTATCTTTAAATCATGTTCTGAATTTCCGTATTTTAGATTACAAAGGTAAGGAAATTTGCGGAATGTACATGGTCAAAGGATATTGTAAACAGAAAATGGATAGGTTTTTTTATGACATTAAAGCAGAGAAGTGCATCCCATTTCGCTACAGTGGCTGCAAAGGAAATGCAAACAATTTCTTGACGTTTGACAATTGTATTGATGCGTGTGCAGGTAAAGTAATAAAAAGCTGATGGTACCATTCAATTGTCTTGTGCCATACTTGTGAATTTATGAATTAACTATGAAACAGTTTTAAAAATATTTGTAAGAAAGTTGTTCTTAAATGAAGATCATCGGAAACTGCTTAAAGGAAAACTCAGAAATGATGTTAAAGAAATTTGCATATTTTGTCCTTGAGGCTTGTTTTTAAACTTGTCAAATTTCACTTTACACTCTTAGTTACGCCATCTTCATCTTTGTAAATTGGTTTCGTAATAATTATAGCCGCTTGGATAACATTTATTTGAGCTCTTTTGATAAAAGCTGGTTCCACTGTTGTGATGAAGCCAGTCGCCGAGATTTTAATATTCCTTTTCTGGATATCTATGGATATCCTGCTAAACCCACTAATTAGATCAGACATGGCAAGTTTCAGTAATAGCGTTTGTTGTACTCAACAACACTAACTACACAATGCAACTGTAACATTTGAGTGTTTACGGTTTGTTAATCTGTTTTATTGACAGACGTTTTTGCTCTTTAGAAGTTATTGACTGCAAGTCCAGTCCATGCATGAACGGTGGCACTTGTGTTCAAGGCCAGAAATGTTTCTCATGTATCTGTCTACCTAGCTTTACTGGGGATGTTTGCCAGTCAGGTATGTAATTATTACACCTCAGTACATAATGTTACAGGCTTGGGTAGCATGTTGGTAGTTTCCACAGTGTTTTAAATCTAAGCCAAACATCTGGAGAAATGCTGCCTTAGACACAGTCTTCTAGTTCTTCACTGCTGGTTGTCAGTGACTTCAGGTCTAACAAGACTCCAAGTTGTTTCTAGGAAAAAAACTCAATGGCATTTATCACTGCTCGCTAACTTTCTATTTTTTGCTGACTTTTACTAACATTAATTTGTATTTTATACACCAGCATTTGCAGGCCCCATCTTTGACCATTAGACTCGCTACGCATGAACAAAACAGAATACAGAGTATTCATTTATTGCGTAATGACTGTTTCCTAATATAACTTCAAACGTAGCTATCATAAACAATGCCCAGAAGTCAACATTTACAAAGACTGTTTGTGCGACAGGAAATGTAGACAGTGAATTTCAGCATAAGATCATATAGGCGAAAAGTTGATGGGGAGGAAAAAGACATACGGTGCAACAATCTTCATTCTGTAACTCTCGCGGGAGTGGCTTCCCGTGTGATTGGAGAGAGGGATGGAACGGAATGCGTAGCTAACTTGTAGGGTTAGGATGGGCAATGTCGCGAGGTTCGCCTTAATTACTTCGCATTGATTAACTTGACTTTTAAATATTACATTGTGTCTTCTTGCTCATTTCTTCATCTCATTCCCTCCCTTTTTTAGGCTTGTTATAGCATTGATATAGCTTAAATTTCCCTCTAATCTTACTTGTATTTATTTACTTCTGAATGACCTTTTACATTAATAGTGCTCTAGTTTTCTGTATTTAAGCTGTGTACGACAGCTTTCTTCAACGGTAGTAATATGAGTCTCTGCTGCAGCATCACGAGATGCGAGAAATTAAGCCTCTACTTATACTTACTGTCATAATTACCACTCTGTATTTATACAACATGCTGCTTCTCATACGTTATCTTATATTATTATTATGTTGTGTTATTTCATTTTGTTTTTTCTTTACTTGTCCCTTATGATATCGATACTTTTTACGTTATTCTTTATTAAACTAAAATTAAACTTCATTGAAGAAATTTCAAAAAGCAATAATATTATAAACAAACTCTAAACCAGATATTTACAAAATTAGGGCTGAATTTGTTGGCCGCATGGTCATTTGCCACCCTTTCTCCTTATAACTAACTTCTTTTAACACACCAAGTATGCTTTTAAGGAATAGTTGTTAAATTGTCAGAATTATTGTTATGTTTATTATGCACTGTCAAACTTAAAAGAGATAAATAAACAATCTTAATCTTAATGTTGATGTAGTTTTGAATAGAACTCAATATGTTTGGTTTTAGTCAAAGGATTTTTACAAGAGATTGTTACAAGGGTATGTAATCTCACGTAATATTTCGTCTGTTTACCAATTGATAATACTGCATGTTTGACATCGTGTATAAGATGATATTTTATATGCTATGTTTTTGTACTATGACATAGGTGTGCCAGGTTGTAATTGTAACAAAGAATTGACCAGTATTGATGATTTAAAAGTTCTGTTGTTTTTGTTTTTAGCGCAGACAGCAGTCTGGGAAGTTAATCACTGTAAGCAGGCAGGTGTATGCAGCACTGTGTACATAACTAACAACTCTACTTACGAATGGAGTGAAATTCAAGATTCTAACTGTTCCACTGGTAACTAATTGTAGCTTGTAATTGATTGTAAAGGGTTAACCCAAATCTGTGTACAACTGTTTAAACTTTCCCTGGGATGAGATATGGTTTTATTTCATTAACTTAATTCTGATAAGGCCGCTCAAAAATAGTTTGCCGTAAATTGAAACTGGGTAAAATAATAGTATAATGAATGCCATTAAATATTACTCACTATTGGCCAATGATGCTTGAATGCTTTGTGCGGTGTCTTGCTTATACAAAAATAATATAACAGTAACAGGATGAACCCTAGTAGGCATCCTGTAATTTCTCGGTGCTAAATTGCACTCTTCTTGGTGGTAAATTGCACTCTTCTTATTCCAATTCCAGATTTTTTCATACTAAATCTCTTGCTGCTTACAAGGAGTACCCTTATTCTCCTTGGAAGATCCCAAATAGTTTCAGAAGTCTCTTTTTCCCTAACAACAGTTTGTGAAAGTTTTTGCACAGTTAAAAAACTTGTGGATTACTGTAAAATTACCATAAAGATCCCTGCATTCCGGAAGACAAAATTATGCCTGTGACATACATTGCAGAATGCATTATCAAACCATATTTAGTTTGCAACCGCATGTGGTTTCGTACTGTATATTAGCGATTTATAATTTGTGCGAAAATGCCATGAATAGCAATTTCTTCTGCTTTTTTTGATACACATTTGGAAAAGTCCTTAATGAGACGATGGGAAGTTATTATGAATCATTTGATACTAAAATGTTAGCCAGATAGTTGAGAGAATGGCAAAAAGCAGCTACGCTGGCTTACCCTTATATCTTGGTTTGCTGGAAAAAGTGGGGAGACGGGCTGACTTTGCCAATTGTTCGTATTTACCTATACTAATCTAATACAGTAGGTACCGTGTATTAGTCGCACAGCAATGAAGAGAAACCGCTAGTACAGGCTGCTTCTGAGATACAAAGGCTTCTCGCGTCGTTACACCATGCTTGGTTACACCGATGTAGCGATGTAAACAAAGTGAGGGTCAATCAGCTCGCGAGACAACGGACTGTGTCCAACTGTCCGTAGTATGCGGGACTTTTAACAATCGAGATTTTATTCAATGTGTGTAAAAGTGAGGTCTGGCAAACCGAGATATGAGTGTATATGCACCTGTGCGACCACGCCACATATACAAATGTGCCAGCTAGCCTGACATATTAATACATCCGTTAATGTAACTGCAATATCTCGCAATCTTAACCTATAAGTAAGCAAAATTATTGCTCTAACATACAGTCATGCAATTTTTTAACTGTGTTAACTGTTATTTGACAGGAATAAGTATTATCATATTAATTTGTCTTTCTCTGGTTGTTTTGTTATATCTATATTGTACTAAAGCGCTACTTTTTTGTTTCAGGTATGTTAGCTAATTGTGAGTGGACCAGTGGGTTAAATGTTACGTTTCCGGAATTGGCCGATGCAGCGTATCTGAAATACTTGATGCCGATCAAGAATATTACAGATTTTTCTGTCTGCATGGTAAAATGAAATTTTCCTTTCATGTCTAAACTTTTGAGTAACTGTAAGAAACAAGGATAATTCAAATGAGCAGTTTAAAAGAACAGCAACATTTTTTTGTTGGATGTCCCACAATAAGCAACAATTTTTTGGCAGTTTTTTAAAAGCAATAACGTTTCTATTGTTCAACTAGCAGTCATCATCAGGTGATGGAAAAAAATTGTTTATTACCCGATTGCTTATGATGAATGTGTGCAGGAGAAACGTTAATAAAAAAATTGATAAAAAACAGGTTGGTTATTATTAGATATTTAAGAAATTGATGCCATTTTTGCTATACTAAGAGTTTGAAAATTCTGTGTACATAACTGATGTACAGGTGTACAGGTGTACTGATTGGCATGAAATTACCATTATCAGCATTTCTGGAACTGCAGGCATACTCTTTATACTTTACTTATATTTGTGATTTTTGTTATTTCTACATAAAAAAATTACATGTAAAATTAAATGTAAAATCCATAATATTAAAACATTGGATCTTCTTTTGTTTAAATACAAAATCTGCTCTTGGAGTGTCAGCAGAATTTAAATTTAAGTTTATTAGCATTTCTGTAGCATTCTAATGATATAGTTACGTTCGAATTTCATAAGGAAGAGCATTCTAGTAAATGGAGTGCAATTTCTAAATCAACAATTTTGCATGATAGTTGAAACAGCTTGGTAAAGCAAGTTTTGTATAGTCTTATGTTTTTATACTCTTATTGTACTGCGTTAATTGCCTAGCATTTGTTTTGTGCCCATGATATGAATAGTGACACAATTTTTTCTTTTATGTTTAGAATTGTCTTACTTTGCAGTTTATTTATGTCATGCTTAGGTATATAGCTTTAACTGTAGACCAACAGCTGTCCAGCTCTGAACCATAACAACGTCTGGATTGAATTAGTCTACATAACAACATTTAGAAGTGATGACTAAACGTGATTAAGGTGATAATTGCCAAAGCATCTGCTACGGATTGCAGTTTTTCTTTACCCAAGAGTTGCTCTTCGTGTACCTTCTGATATTGTCATGATTGCTTTTACATTGGCCTGGTGCCTTGCCATATATCCAGATCAGCTACCCGTTCACCATATATCTTATTTGTGTTGCACTTTTACAATTCCTTGGATACCTTTCTGTCTTATCTTGCATGTCTTCTTTGCCTTGAAATAATATTGCTTTCATCCCATGTTCCACACTTGCTCACATCTGTGCTTACTGTCAAATACGTGATTGTTGTAGTTTCTATGAATATGAAGCAGCAATATTTTAACTGTATAAACAAAATATTTGTCTTAAACATGATAGATAAAGCTGCTAACTTCTTGAATTTGTACTATATTCTTACCTACATAGTATACTCTTAGCTGTATGGCATAAAAAAAGTTTACGTTCATTATACCATGTTTTCAAGTTGATGTTTGCAAACTAAAATATCATGTGACTACTTAGTAATGGTTAGTGAATGTCAGATAAATTTTTTCTGGAAATTTCTATGCAATTTTTGCAGAAGCTAACCTGCTGCATGATGCATTAGTATAATTTTGCAAGCTTAAACTTTTAATATTTTGTGTTTGGATAAATAAACTTACCCTAAAAATTATCTGTAATTCTTAGTCAAATTTAAAAAAATGATGCTAGCCCTTTTTTGGCATCACTCACCAGGTCTATACGTTTATGAATTCATTAAATTCTATTATTTCAGTGGCTGCAGCCAAAAGTCGGAAGTGGACTTGATGTGAAGAATGTGACACTGCTTTCCTATGCAAGTTCAGACGGAAATAGCGAATTTACTTTGAAAATGCGGAACTGCACATTTTACTTTCTGAATCTGCTATCGGGGTCGATGTACGTATGAAAATAATGGAAAACAAAGTGAAGTTTAATACACTGTACTCTGCCTTCATATGTGATAAGTCATCGTTAGTTTATACTGTGTAAAGTTTTCATCATTTCACTTGAGATGGTTAGTGTTATAAATGTATCTTAGAAGAGAATATTCAACAGTTTAGAAGCTATTCTATATGAATCAGTGCTTGCCTTATTGCACATAAATACAGAAAGATGTCCATTACAAGAATATAAAGTTCTAATGATACTGTTTTTTAAAGTAAAAGCACAGCCTCACCAACAATTTTAGCAAAAGTTTAAGGAATGTGTTGAAATAATATTCCATTTGCTTTTGTAAAATAATTAAATAATTTATGGTTTTACTTACACCAATTACTGTATACACGCAATTCATCGATTGGGCGACCATTCACGGATGACGTCAATACAGGAATTATAATACAGTAGGCGTCGCTTAATATTCTCAATCGCTTAATTGACTCAAATACTCCTGGTACAGGCTGCTTCTATTCAAATGTGCATAAAAACTGTCGGTAATTGACTCCGCATAATTGACTCAATATTTTTCTTTCGCATTCCTGAAATAAGACATTTGTATGTGTCCAAAAAGACTTTGATACTTTTATGTCATGTTTACTTTGCTTTTGTGCACTATAATTTATGTAAAAACTGAGAAACAATCATGTTAAGTGCCGTTTTGTATGTAAGCAGGTACGTTTATCATGCGCCAATATGCTAGCGTAGCAGTTTTGCCTTGAATCTGGTACCCGCTCGTTCTTGCAGTTAACCTCGTAACCTAGGGTATTCGATTTATTTATTTCTTTTCTGCTTAAGTTGTTGGTTTTGATATTTATAAAACATGACTGGGCATTTACTCTAAACGAAGTACGTGGTTAAAATGATGCAAACTAGATGCTGCTAGAATTAGTTCTTCAGCTTTTTTTACATACACACAATTTATATATTTTATATGCTGATTTCAAGTATCTTGCATTTTTACCTACCGGGCAGTCTGTGTTGATTTCTTCATTGTTCTATAATCTCCTCCTAAGCTCATTAACAAACTCCTTCCCGATTGGTATGTTTTGCATGTTAGCCTCAGGGAAAGAAACTGCCTGTTTTAATTCTGTCACTTGTTATAGGTTTGACAGTTTTGAAGAAATTTCATTGATTTAATTGCAACAGCCAATTTGTTCCAACAAAGTTAACCCATTTTTTTCTAAATAGGCGGATAGATTTCAACACAGTTTTCATTTCAGGGTGGTATGACGTAAGCCTTTGGCATACTGACAACGAATTCTTGCAGTATTAGTTTGAAATTTCTTTAATGCTTTTTATTTCCTGTGCTTGAACTGTAGCTACATTTTACAACTGTTCTTGAAATTAAACTAATGGCAAAGAGATAGAGATTGTCATCGCAAATTTGTAGTTATTCAGAACTACGATACATTTAAAAATTTGCAAATATTGTGACCCAGTTATTTCATTTTAATAATTTGCAGTCATGTCGCATTTATGGCATTTGTACGCACAAAATAATTCACCTTTTCTGTTTGAGTTGTTTTTGGTGAATTTTGCAGGTATGTACTGTCACCTGAATGTGCAAACTTAACATTAGCAGATGGAGCCTTTCACTTCTTTTGTTTTGTTAAGAATGAATCAAATGTTGAGATGTGGATTGATGCTGCTACTTCAAGTAAGTACTTTCTAATATCATATGTTACTGTTGTACGTATTTTTATTATAAGCTTCAACAACGTGGTACGTACTCAACAGAACAGAACTCACAACTTTCTTGTTTGTGTATTCTTCACGTTTACTTAAGTAATCCTACCTAATGTTACAGTATGCAAGAATGATCTTGATAGTGCACACCGATCTGTTGTGTAATAAATATCCCGTGTATCATGGGTGAAAAATATCCCTGTTATTTTGTCTAGGTGTATTTTTTACTTGAGTTGAGAAGCAGACTTTAGTTTGTGCTAGAACCACAAGAGCAGCTAGCTCAACTAAGATGCTAAATTCTAGCTGTATTGATATTTTACGAAAAGAAATAGAAGCTATCAGTCTATTGTATGGCTTTATCAGAACTTTTCTTTAAGATAAACTTAGCATCACTGTTAAAACAAAGTCATCTGATAGAGATTCACATTATTTTTTTCCACAATTCGTAAATGCAGTTACGTTCAAGTAGTAGCCACACCACATTTCACATTAGAAGTTAAAATTGTACAAATTTACTAAAATTATTTTAAAATTAACTCTCTGATATATTTGCAAAGGAAAAATTATACAGAGTTTTGCATAAGCGTGGCAGTTTTTTTGGAAACATTTCCATTCTTTCAGTTGCCGTTTGTTAAGTGTCAAATATTTTTTAAAGTCAGGATTCAGGGATATCAAAACATATTTATGAACTGTAGCAATTTACTTTTATTATTTGAGTTTTACACCAAGGTACACCAAGTTGTTAAGTTTATATTTGACAATTTTTCTTTACCATGTGCAACAATGCAACACCTGTGAGCTTTTTAATGCCCATGCAGCTAAAGAGACTAGCTTGTTATTTGGGATTGCATAAAAAGGTGGAATTTTTGTCTTAAAATCAATGTCATCTTATCGTGTTTGGGACTGGTAGTTTATATTACCCAATTTTAAGATTTGTGTTTTTTTTATTAGTGTTTGTGACATTCCTAACTGAATTTTCAAAGCGTCTCTAGTTTTCTTGGTATTTTTTGATAATATTGCACTATTTCTATGTAGCCATCGTAACTGAGAGGTTCTATATATACCCCTTTCATTTGACAGATTTGTTTCTTTTCACGCTGTTGATAACAAAAACATATAAATTTAAGTAATTTCACGAATTTCTAAAAAACTGTTTCAGGTTCTACCAAAGTGAATAATGTCACAGTGACATCCGGCGGGTCCTTGTTTTTTGCAAAGAGTGAACAGAACGCAAACGGTGGATACGTGGGAACAGTTAGAGATATCCGATTTTTTGCGAGAGCTTTGGACACTAAAAACATTAGTGAGCAAATCTTTTTTCTTGTATTGATAACGCACCCCCTTTTGGGGTTACACTCTAATGAAACAATAATCCACATTAATATTTCAGACAACGATATTCAAGAATAGTTTTTAGTTAAGTGGTTTGCATAGAAACAGTGATATGTCTATTTAGTGAAGACTTATAACTATGAGAACAAGATGTCTTCAATTTGGGTTTTGTTTCATTGCTTATATGTATACATTAATTTGCATGCTGTTTATTTGCCCTTTGTTTTTTATGTTCTCCCGTGGCTTAATAAGATATTGAAGTCATTCCAGGATCTTGTTGTTTTACGTACCATTCGTTACTATTGTTTATTCTGTGCTAAGACTTTCATTACTCAAAGGTACACTACCTAGAGTCGCCATTTTTTCAATGTAGACACCTCGGACAACGGAATATAAGGATACCGAACAGGGACATTGGTCAGCTTTACAATTATTTCTCAACTCCTATAGAGCTTTGGACTAGTTTCAAAATTTATTTGACAACTATTTTGCTAGTGTATGTGGTAGATGTGCACTGAGTATTTTTCGGAAAGTGAGCTGGTGAAAATATAAAAATACGTTCATGTCAGTAGCGTAAAAAGTATGTCAGCTAGAGAGACGAGACTTGATTGGCACCTGGGATATCAGCTTAAGCTACCGCATAGTCACTGTGACCAAAACCAAAAAGTCAAGGTCAATGGGCATTTACAAATTCCTTCTATAGCTTCTAATAATTCAAAAATTACAGTATTTATGTGGTTAATAATAGGCTTTTGATAAAAAGGGCTAAAGTCAGCAAACCTTTTTTGTTTGCTGGTGTAAACACTGTACAGATTACACCAATTTTTATTGCAGTGTAATATAATGTAACTTAATGTAATATTGCTGTTTCATTTCATAGTACTGTTCATGTTGCAGTGAATTACGTTAACTCACAATTCATCACTTGGCTCATTCGTCTTGCAGAATCTTCAGTTTACGACTTTGTCCTAAACTCTTTTCTGGTTCGCATTTTATTTCTTACATTGCGTCGTAGATTCGCCATAGAGTCATTTTATTCATTTTAACACAATTCAAATTCCTGCTGGGAGAAAATGAGTTACTGCTCATGAAAAAAAACCTAATCTTTATAGAAACACTTATTCTTTTTTAATATCAGCTTTTATAATACATAGGTAAACAGTTTTTTTATTAAACAGTTTTGTATGTAACTAAGCAGCAAAAATTGTCAAAATTTAGTCAAAAAGACAAAAAGTGTCACCTTTTAGCTAAATGTTTTGTTATTGACAGCTGAGCTGTATGACACTGGAAGGAATGCAATATTTCCGAAAGCCATTCCATTGCCAGAAAAGTTTCTGCACCGAAAGGTTTTGATATGTAATGGTACGTGCCAGTATTGATTTTTTACTCTCTTAAATTTTATATGTAATTCCGTCATTACAATTAGCCTGCATGAATGAATAATAGTAGTAACTGGCCACTTTAATTATTCAAGTTATGGATGTTATGGATGTCAGAGTTACCCTGCAAAATATTTTTTGCATAGTTATAATCATAATTATTAGGTTATTATTCATGATGGTACAAGCACACAAAGAGAAAGCATAAATGCTGATACTGGTTAACCAACTGTAAGGGATGAACTTTGGGCTGTCATGATCGCTGGGAAACATGATAATTTAGCATTTGCGACATCTGTCTTGCAAGCAGAGGATCCCTGTTGTGTTCCAGCTTTTCCTGTTTTTCAGAACTTTTCAAAATTCAATTTATTGTGGTTTTGTACCATCATACATTGCACTGTGTTTAATAATTATATACTCAGTTGTTAATTCTTTGTTTGCTAAACACGCCTTGAGTCGGCGATAGTAGAGAGTTTCCGCTACAATCGCAGAACGCTTCTTCGTAAAATCATTAGTACCGCAGAACTCGCTTTACAATCACAATTACAATTACAATCGCAAGCTAATTGTAAGCTTAGTAGACAGTCAGCATCGACAGTTTCTGCACAGTTTCCAGCTAGGTAGTATCATCTTTAGTTTGTAACTGTGTGTTTTATTTTGTCTCGCTGTGTCTAAAAAATATAAATCTTCTAAACTCTTCAAAAGTTAGTCACTATAGTCAGCGCAGTCAGAGCAGTATAACAAAACACACCAAACGTGATTCTGACTGTGGCTGTAGTGACGCCATTTCAGAATCGCAATTTTTTGCTGTTTGATAGTGGCGGAAACTCTGTAGTACTAGATAAGTCATTGAGCCTGTAACAGTGATGCTTTTAGCTCATCTATTTTTGTTATAGTTATAATATTTCTGTTTCTTAAGTACTATTTAATTTTTCATTCCTTCAGCTTTGGTTACTTCTATGTCTTATATTTTTTAGCCGTCGTGAATTTTATTCTGTTTATGCTTTTTTATCAGTAGTGTTCATCTTTGGATGTTCCTGCTCACCGATTACTGTTGTCTGGTTTGATTTCGTACGTCTTGGAAATTTCACTCAGGAAACAGTGAATAACGGCTTGCTTCACTTTTTTTGGGATGGAGGGAATGTGCTTGTTGTTTCTCTCTTCTGTATTCTCTTTTTAATTTAGTTGACTTTTTTTGCTAATTGCTACCACTTTGCCCCTTTTTTCTGCTATTCTGCCTTCTTTTCCTTTTCAATTATTATCCTTTTCTTTATTGATTTCCAGGTTTCTTTTCCTTTTGTCTATTCTCACCTGTTTTCCCCACCTTCTTTTGTGTTTCTTTTATTTCATTTTCCATTTTCATTTTTATATGCACCTTCTACTTTGACTTCCTTCCCATCCATAGTTTATACTTTGCTTCCCTCTACCTCCTCATTTACTTTTCTAACGTGCTACACAGAATAATAGAAATTTACCTCTCCATTGTAGGTGTTTTGACTAATTCAGGATTACTTTGTGTCATATTAAACACATGTAGTTCGAATTTCGATTCTTAGTTTGTCTTCATTTTCGTTATCTTATTCTTTGAGTTTTATTCTCATCTCTCGGAACGCTTGATTTTTCTTTACACAATGCTTTGTTTCAATATTGGCCTTCTAAAACATCACTGGTTTTCAACTTTTTCGATGCACCACATAATCAAAATGTTAAACAAAGAAAGCTCCATAAATATCTATCTCTTTATATTGTTTATAGAAACTGGTGCATGTGAAAGCTTTCCCTGTCAGAATGGCGGCACTTGCAACAACCACGGAAACTACTACAGCTGCAGCTGTCCTCTAGGATTTTTAGGAAATCAGTGCGAGAAGATGGTGGGAAATTGTAGCTCTGTTCCTTGTAAAAATGGAGGAACCTGCCTAGAAGAGTCGGGCGTCAAAACTGCTTATCGTTGCCTCTGTCCAGAAGGCATTTTGGGACCCACTTGTGCTGTTAAACCTGAAAGAGCTACAGGAAAAGAACGGAGAAGTTTCAGCGCACCATTTTCCATGCGAACCACCAACGATTGCAGTGCATGCCAGAAATATGAGAAATGCATTCGAAGTGGTGAAGGTTACGTTTGTGTTTGTCCTGAGGGGTACACAGGTGATAGGTGCGAAAGCAATCTTGTAAGAGTTGCCCCAGAATTACGAATGCTCAGAACTGACAATTTTACCACTGATAAGTGCCACCCTAACCCTTGTCAAAACAGTGGCAGTTGTGTTCAGCGTGGATCTCCGTATGGTAGACAATACAACTGCTTCTGCACAGAAGGTTATACTGGTTACAACTGCGAGTACATTTTTGACATCAATAATAAATGTTCTCCTAATCCATGCCTAAACAATGGAACATGTGTTCCAGACGATGAAAGTTTCAGTTGCTCTTGTACAGAGAGATACATTGGGTCTTATTGTGAAGTGGAGGCAAGCATTATATCTCCGAAGATACTGCCTCTTCACCGTTCTTGTTTTACTGATCCTTGTCAAAATGCTGGGACATGCGTACAAGGTGGACAGAATTACAGTTGCTTATGTCTGGAGGGGTACAGTGGACGTAACTGTGAAGACTTTGTGGGCCTTCCATCCTCCACACAGACGATTGTCATTGACAAGTGTATTCCAAATCCTTGCCGGAATGCAGGGACCTGCAAACAAAGTGGACAAAATTACACTTGTTTATGTCTGGAGGGGTACAGTGGACCTAACTGTAAAAACTTTGTGGGCTTTTCATCCTCCACACAGACGATTGTCATTGACAAGTGTATTCCAAATCCTTGCCGGAATGCAGGAACCTGCAAACAAAGTGGACAAAATTACACTTGTTTATGTCTGGAGGGGTACAGTGGACCTAACTGTAAAAACTTTGTGGGCTTTTCATCCTCCAAACAGACGATTGTTTTTGACAAGTGTATTCCAAATCCTTGTCAGAATGCAGGGACCTGCAAACAAGGTGGACAAAATTACAGTTGTTTATGTCTGGAGGGGTATAGTGGACCTAACTGTGAAGACTTTGTGGGCTTTTCATCCTCCAAACAGACGATTGTTTTTGACAAGTGTACTCCAAATCCTTGTCAGAATGCAGGGACATGTGTACAAGGTGGACCAAATTACAATTGCTTATGTCTGGAGGGGTACAGTGGGCGTAACTGTGAAAACCTTGTGGGCTTTTCATCCTCCAAACAGACGATTGTTTTTGACAAGTGTACTCCAAATCCTTGCCAGAATGCAGGGACATGTGTACAAGGTGGACCAAATTACAATTGCTTATGTCTGGAGGGGTACAGTGGGCGTAACTGTGAAGACTTTGTGGGCTTTCCATCCGCCACACAGACATTTGTCTTTAACATGTGTATTCCAAATCCTTGTCAGAATGGTGGGACGTGTGTTCTCCACAACAATGGGTCATATACTTGTGATTGCAGACTAGAATATGATGGCGCCACCTGTGAAAATAAATACATGCCCTGTGGCATCAACGTGGAAGAAGTCTTTAGCGATATGAACCGCGAAATTTTGCCCTGCACTACAGATGCTGACTGTCCAGGGAAACAACAGTGCTGCCCCGAATATGGATGCTTGCCATTGGCATATCTTTACACGTGGGAACGGATCATCGGAAGCTGGCAGAATATCGTTTATGTTGCTCTCGGTTGTGCGACTGCTATTGTCATTATAGCCGTGATTTGTGGTGGTTTAGTTTGTTTGTTTGGTAAAGTGTCATCCATTGTTTCACCGTCATTTAATTAATTAAGTGCTTTATTGCTGCACTGTTTACTCACATTTTAATTCCTACATCGCTGTGTTGTCATTAAGTGAAGTTATGATGTATAATTAATGAATTAGTGATTTTTTTCTTTGACAAATTTTACAATTCATGTTAGAGGATTATCAATGTTTCTGATAAGTGCGGATTGTGTGAACAAACTGGACTAAATAATTTGTAACAGAATTGGGCGTTCTTGATTAAGTTAAATAAAATTAATAATTTTTTATAACTTAACGTGTTGGTAATGCAAATTATCACTGGCTATGTTTTCACAAAAAGCATTTCAGAAAATGGTTTGGCTTATTTGAGTTTCGTGAGTCAGCCATTTTTAGAAGTGACTATTGAAACACTGCTTTTCCTCTCAAAAATTCATTCGAAGACGAAGATAAAGTCGGAGACAGTGTGGAACTCTGAGGAATACCGTCTGACAAGAATATTATACAGCTGAATCTCAATCCTGCTCGGAAATTTATTCATTTGGAAGAGTTTTATTTATATAAAAAATAGGTGTTCTTGAGAACTTCTTCGAGTTATTGAACATTTAATTATGACTGTCATCAAGATAAATGTAATTATTGATAACTCATTATTTTAATTGACATGTTTGCTGTGTACAGCGTGTTGGTCTGCTGTCGCTTCCTACTTTGAAAAAGTAGGGTACACTTTGGTACAGGTACTAGGTTTTACTTCTAATTACTTCCTTAATACTCATGTTATCCCAGTTTTTTAGTGATAGCGGTAACGCTGCAAATGAACACATTCATTTGATGTTATGGAATCTAGTTGTTTTTAAATCTAGATGAGGGTGCATGTCGCTCCAATCCATGCTTGAATAATGCAACTTGTGTACATGATTCGAATACGTACAACTGCTCCTGTACACCAGGTTTTTCAGGACAGTACTGCCAAGGTGAGAGAACTCTCCAGATGAATTGTTTGCTTATGTAATAAATGCAGAATTAATGCTATTAATGGCAATTTACATGGGCCTGATTTTATAGGTTACAAGGCCCAGTTCTTATAGACATTTTCTTCATTTGTGAGCAGGCTGTGAATGTTATGAAATTAATGTTAAAAATGTTAAACTAAGATTGAGATTGTATTAATCTTTCATTTCACTTTCATATATATATATATATATATAGCATCTGCATTGTTAATCAAGTAATTAAAGTATGTAATATATATATATATATATATTACTTTAATTACTTGATTAACAATGTAGATTTATATATGCTCAAATATATTCGCTGCTAAGAATCATTTTATTTCCTAATAAAACTAATAGTACATGTTACTGCTCTTTTATATTCTATTTAGCTTAACAGTATGCTACTTCTTGTATAACATAACTGTTGTATCAATATTTAGTTTATGATCATTGTGCGTCTAAACCATGTTTAAATGGTGCAACTTGTGTTGGCGGATTGGATGAGTTCAACTGTAGTTGTGCACAAGGTTTTTCTGGAACAAAGTGCGAGTTGGGTAAACTCATTTATTATTAATAATATTGTAGACTTATAAACTTCAGTTCTATCTTACATGTCAATAATGTTAGGATTCTTCCTAGTAAAAATTAATTTCATTATTATAACCCGTAAATTATCATTTCCTTATGCTTTCATTAAAACTCTAATTTTAATTGCGGTTGTTCTTGTGGTTTAGATATTGATGAATGCGAATCCAATCCCTGCTTGAACAATGCAACTTGTGTTGATTATGTGAACGGCTATATCTGCTCGTGTGCTGAAGGCTTTTCTGGGCTATATTGTGACATCGGTATGGTATTTCTTTTACTGAATGTTAATACATTATTAGTATGTTCCTAACTTATATCTTTTCCAGTAAGTTTATTCGTTACAGTTATTTTGTAGGGTTTGCCAAAGATAAGTAAGTTAAATTGAAATCACTATAAAATGCAGAAGTTTATTTCAAAATGAAAAATGTTGTACTTTAAATAAATTAGTAAGACTTAGAGTTATGTGATCAGTACAAATTATGATGCACACATTTTAACAACTAAGAAACTACTAACAACTTGTAGATATTGATGAATGTGAGTCAAATCCTTGTTTAAATGGTGCAACTTGTGATGATGGACTGAACTTTTATGAGTGCAAGTGCGTGGACGGTTTCTTGGGAGAATACTGTGAGATAGGTTTGTATCTTCGAATTAGATACATTTCTTGGGGTTTTTGTGCATTTCTTTCTACTGTATAGTATGTTTTCAAAATAGTTCTTATATGGTTTTATGCAAGATTTTCTGAATTTGTTTTCATTCAATATTGTGGAAAAGTCTTAATTAGAACCTTGGGATTTCGCATAGCAATGTTGAGGACTACTGAAAAGCAATTGTTAAACTTTTTAAATTATAAGCTACTCATAAATTCTTGATATGGATGATTTAGCGATTTTATGATTCAGTGAGTACTTTGTGACACCAATCCCTAAAGCAGTGGATGCCTTTAGATTGACATCTTTCAACATAGTATAGTCTGCTCTTTTAACAAGAATGTGGCTATAGTAAGACACAACACAGCAATATTGGACATTTCAACAATAATTGTTCTTATTGTTTTTTTTTTAAATTCAACAACATTTAGAGCTACTGACCAGTTGCACTCTAAATTGAAATTAGTATATATGCAGCTGTGCTATTTATTCCTTTAATACTTAATATTGTTGTAATAAACTATGTATCTTACTTAGATTTCAACGAGTGCAAGTCTAACCCATGTTTAAATAAGGCAACGTGTGTTGATCAAGTCAATTCGTACAACTGCAGCTGTGCACAGGGCTTTCTAGGAATAAACTGTGGAATAGGTTCGTCTCATTTTATTTCAATTTTAGAAACTGAATCCCTAGATTAGTTCCATATGCAGGCACTCGTCCATCACTTAATTTTACTGACTTCGGTGTTTTTTATGACATTTTCTAGATTTTGATGAATGTTCGTCTGAACCATGCTTAAATGGCGGCACCTGTGTCGATCGTTCGAATGCGTATGATTGCGTTTGTGCACACGGCTTCACTGAAGAACATTGTGCAACGGGTATACTTCCTGCTGTAATTTGCCAAGTAAAATCTACGCATTACTAATTGCTTATCTTAGAGCTAGCAAAATCATTCTTAGCTGTTGTCAAATTTTAAGTGAACTTCCTTCATGAGAAGAGGTAAGTTAATGATTGGTGTGGGTTCAGTACTAAGACTGGTCGATCTTTATCAGTATCCTCTGTCAATTCTTATAATTAATTCTCACAGAGACATTTCAGCTTTAACATGAAATCTTAAAATGCTGCACTAAATTAGTTACGTAAATTTCACTCAAATTCATTTTAAATATATGACTGCAATTAAAGATTATCGATATTATTTTTGCTTGGAAATATAAACACATTCAAGTTAATAGAAAAAATCTGAATTGTCACTTCAGGGATTGAACCTATAGTTCGCTGACACTGAATCAGACTTCATAACATTTTCACTATTAGCTCACTTAGAGACCAAACTCTTTTGAGTCAAACCTTTAGTTAATAATTAGAAAAACATCTCTCTTATTACAAGTGCTGAACAAACAAAATTGACTGCTCAAACAGTTGTGTGTTTTGTGCTATTAAACATCGTGGCAATGCAGCCATTCTATATGTTATCAACAGACCCATAGGGTCATCTCACTATTGAGTTAATAATGTGATGCATCACTTGAAGCAGAGTCCTTCAATGATTCACTAATTTGTTGTTTACAGGTAGTCTGTGAATTATTTCTAGTGTTATTAATTGTTGTGTTTCTTGCGGGTTTGAATATTTTGCTCCGTTTCCTCTTTTAACTTGAATTCAAAATTGTTTTATGTGATTGTTTCAATATATTCATCGGATAATAACTCTTATAATACTTTTTACAAGCTTTTTTCAGCATACCCAGAGCAGGGAAGATCGCTTTAGTTGTACAAAAAATTCTCCATCCTTTTTGAACATTATGACAAGCACTAACGAATTCTTCTGAAATGGTCTTAAGTGAAATAGTTTTTACTGCATAGTCATTAGCAGCAACATTGCCCATCATCATCCACAATTATCAACATCATCAACACCTTTATTATTATTATTTTATGTGAGTAATTACTTTTGCCATACTTTAGAAATTAATGAATGTGATTCCTACCCTTGCTTAAATGATGCAGTTTGTGCCGATGGTGTAGACAAATATGTGTGCATGTGTCCTAAAGGTTTTTCTGGACTGCAGTGCGGAATAGGTACATGCTTTTCTTCTGTTAATTTATTGTTTTACAATATTGTTAACTTGTGCTCCAGGACAAAAAACCAATAAAACCGTTTGGTCTAGTTTACTAGTTTTACTTCTGTTTTACTTATAAATATATTTATATAGATAATTATGACATAAACTAGGGTCGCAAAGAGAGCGCAAGTTATCAGGAAAGATGAATTTCATCCAGGTAATAAATACTTTGAAATGCCCCCTTTGCCCCCCAGCCATAGATACCACTCAATTTACTCTAAAAACTCAAGAACTTTAAATTCCTTTTATCCCATTGCAATTTGCACCTTCAGCAATAAATTTCAGTAAATCTCCAATATTAATTCTCTTTCCAATATTAAATCGCTGTCCAACTGATTGAATTATTTGTATTAATCGCTTTGTTATTTCCATAAGTTATGGCAGTACGTAAAACCACATAAATTTCATTGTATGTGTTATGCTCTAATGACAGTAAATTGCTTGCTCACTTTTGACAGTACATCCTTGCTATTCTAATGCATTTAGTGTATTTTGTTGATTACTAGACCTTGATGAATGTGCTTCGGACCCCTGTTTGAATGGTGCAGCTTGCCTTGATGGTATCAATGACTTCGAGTGCATCTGCACACACGGTTTTTATGGACTATTCTGCGAAGAAGGTATTCAGCCAGCCAGGTTGCTCTTTAAGAAATTTTTATTTCTTATTAGCCAAGTAATGAGTGGCTTTGTGTAACTGCAGCTGCCTTTTGTTCTAGCAATTTAATTAACATTCACTTGTCACTGACACTAACACTTCTTTTCATTAATGTTTTTTCGAAGCTATATACATAATTCGTTATTTCAGCAAGTGCTACAAGTTTGACTAGGAATACATACGATTTTAGTGTAGAGTGTAATAGTAGCTGATTAGAAATGCTAAACCTGGTCAGAACAGATTGTTTAAATTTCTGGTTTTGTGTAGGGCAGGTGACATAATGTCCATGTTCAATGTTTGTCTGTTGAACTGAAGTTAATATCAGTGTCTTTTTAATCGCCACATGACAGTTAAATACATTTTCATTGTTGTTAATTTACAACCACATCGAATTCTAGAGGTGAACGAATGTGATTCCTTTCCATGTTTAAATGAAGCAATGTGCATTGATGCTTGGGATGACTACGAGTGCTTATGTTCTGATGGTTTTTATGGAAGAAACTGCGGGTTAGGTATAGCACATTTTTTACATTATTATCTGAATACTAAAAAAATAATTGAAAGAACAAGTTTACATAAAGTGTTCTTACTAAATTATTCCTCTGAATTTGCTTGAGTCGAATCTGCAGTCCAAGAGGCTAGAAACCCTATGAATTATTTTTATCTATGGCACCATTAGTGATGTGAGACAGTGACAAAGCCATGCTACATTTTAGAAGCTTTTTCTGTACACGTTAGTAAACTGATCAATTTTTTTTATGACTGGTGTCACAGCATTGATCTATATAATATAACTGTGTAAAAATTATCCTCAAATCAAAGCAGAATTGTTACGGAGGCACCTGTTGTTTGCTCATGTGTAGGCCCCTGCTCGCCCAATTTCCAGATCTCCCGCCTCTTTGTAATGTCACTGTAGATCCAAATGCTGTTTGGATTTATACACCATTTGACGTGGAATGCCAGTATAACGTGTGTACAGGTCTTTACAGCTTGAATTAGTAAGAAGTACCTCCATTTCTTTTTACTTTACCATATTAATTTCGTCTCACTGTATTTCTCGCTTTATCCTGAGGCAGCTCATTGCGTGTAAAAATGTTGTGAAAAAACATCTTGTTAATTTCGATATAGTTTTTGTCGAGCAACAATCTGTCTGTTGAGATAGTGTGCATTAAGATCGCTTTTGTTTTTAGCATTTTTTTAATCATTTTTCATACAAGGCCTTAATTTTCTTTAGATATTAACGAGTGTGAGTCAGTCCCCTGTTTAAATAGCGCAGTTTGTGTAGATGGCTTGAACAAGTACACCTGCATGTGCAAGCCAGGTTTTTCTGGACAACAATGTGAAATGGGTATAAACATGTCTTATTTGTTATATCTAAGGCAAAACCTTTGTAACTATCCTATCAGCTCTTTGCACTTCAATTTACTATTCTGTGCTATACTTTGTAACTATGTAATCAGTGTGCTACTATAAACTGTGATTGAACCATTGACAGGTGTCATCGGTAATACCGATAACATCACAATGAAAGATATGATTTGACATGTCACAAAGTTAACAAACGAAGATATTTGTTAAGATAGTTGAACTGAAAACCCGGAAGTTCAAAATCGCAACTATTTCGCTAACAACGATCCCGTTTTAAAAGTTCCTGTGAGAGAAGGAACAGTTGTTGTTGACTTGCTTGTCATGCATTTCTAAATGAATGTGATTGCTTCATGAAAAAGAGGAGTGTATTGATGGAGGATAGTCAAGGGCATGTAATTACAAGCAAATAATAATTTTATTCTGACTGCAAATTGAAAAATGAAGTGCAAAGTAGTCTTAAATCTCTTCTGTAAAATGCGTTCAAGGTAATTAATATTAATATTTTGCACTTGTTGAAACTTGAGTTAACCTGGTAAACTTGTGACACCATTTTTAAAAAGTACGGAGATTTCCTGATTTACCCTGTTTTAAATGTTACGTCAGTGGCATAGCTAGGGGTGGAGGAAGCTCGTCTTTCCTGGGCAGCACTTTTCATATGGTGACATTTTGAATAGGTGCACTAAAAAGTTGATTATGTTTGCGGGTAGAAAGGCAAAACACCTGTCCAAAATATCTATGTTTGTCCGAAATAGAATTGCCCAGCTGCCCTGCTAGACATCATCATTTTAAATTGTAGCACCTGGAATTGGGATGCACAACTGCAGTTAGCGGGCCACAGTAATGGCAACGCTACAGATTAGAAACTTAATTAAGAACTTGGATAATGAAGCCATTAAAGTAGAAACTTTCACTGTTTGAGATTCAAAGCTCACTCAGGATATGCCAAGCACCTGGTAAACTAATATGACAAGCTATTGGATAAGCAAAATTGGATAAGTTAGCTTATCTGGACTTATCTATAATTTTTCGACCTTTCAAAGTTGGACTGTCCAAATAATCGAAGTACTAGCTACTGTAGTACTTTTTTATTTTATTAGTTTATCTCCTCAACTTATCACAACTACGAGGCAACACTGTTTTATTTTGGGAATCGTAAACCTTATGTAAGAATTTTTATCGAGGGAGGTGCAGCAACGTCAAGTGCCGCCCGGGGAGCCACAAGCTTTAGCTATGCTGCTGTGCAATGTCTAACATGTCGTGATAACCAAGTACTTATTGTTAATAAGGTGTTTTTGTTATATTTCTAACTTGTAGATATTGATGAATGTTCATCTAATCCCTGCATTAACGAAGAAGCTTGTATTGATGGTCTGAACTCATACAAATGCCTCTGCAAGCCAGGTTTCTATGGAACAAATTGTGCATTAGGTACGTGGTTGCAACTTCTTCCTTGTTCTTAAATGATAAAAAGTAAAAGAACCTCGAAAAAATGAACAAATTGATAAATACACTCATATCTCGGTTTGTCAGGCCGAATTTGCCGATTGCTCATATTTACCGACACTAAGCTAATGCAGTACATGTCGTTTATTAGACTCACGGCGATGTAGACTCAATCAGCTAATTGTCTCAAAAACGTCTAATACAGGTCGCTCTTGACATACAACCTACACAAGTGTCATTACATGCTGCTTAGTTGTATTGATGTAATGATGTAAACAAGGTGACGGCCCGCCAACTAATGGTTCGCTCACAAAACAACGGATTTTATTCGTAGTATGTGGGACTTTTAACAGTCCAAATTTTGTCCGATTTTTCCTATATCTGTAAAGGTGAGGTCTGGCAAACCAAGTGTTGATTCAGCTTTCATTTATTTCACTATTGTACTTTTGGAAATACAATAAACATTGTTATTCTTACATATTTTGAATGGAATTCCAGATTATAACGAATGTGAATCCAGTCCCTGCTTAAATGGAGCAGTTTGCGTGGATGGCGTGGATGTTATTGACTGCATTTGTGCACCAGGTTTTTCTGGATCATATTGTGAAACAGGTATTTTAAGAATGGCATCTACTGTTCTATTAAAATTATATACCGTAGATTTGTTTAACCTTGAGCTGACAGTGTTTTAAATTAGGCTATCAAAAATTGTGCACATTTCCAGCCAGTGTGCAAAACATTAATGTGTTAATATTCTGCTTTCTAATTTCACACGTATCTGATTGGAGTGGTTGTTGCTTGATGAGGCTGTAAATGCTGGCACATAGCACTAATTTTCAACATCAGGCTATATGTTCATTTACAATAAAATATATTGAAGCTGGGAAAATGTCCTCGTTGTGCTTGTTTTCATGCCTGTAAGTTTTGTAATAACCTTAGGCTATAATGCAGGGTTTGTTATAAGCTTATTTTGGATTTTGAAAAATTGTATTAATAACGAAATTTAGAGCTTTGTTAAATCCTAGTCATATTGTTACTATTCAACTGTAATTATTGTTCTATTGTAGCGCGAGTACATTACTTACCATTACTTCAACTTAGATCGTACATTTCGTGAACATGTGTGTAAAATTTGTTGCTGTATACCTGCAGAAATTGATGAATGTGCATCCAGCCCATGCTTAAATGATGCAATATGTGTCGATAGTGTGAATGAGTACACCTGCAATTGTACTGAAGGTTTTTCCGGATTACATTGTTCAATAGGTACATGTTTTTCATAATTTTATTATCTAATAATTAATTTTGAGTTGCATTTAACTAAAAAGTCGTATGATACGGAAGTTAAGCTTAACAAAAAATTTTTTACGTTTTTGGTAGAATGCATTCAAAATAAAGAAAACAGTTGAGTGATCAGGGTACCTGTTTAGCAACAGGATGGAAAACTGATTTTTGAAAAACCACATGCTAGGTGGCATCATCAGAAATATTGCCTCCAACTATTAATGTCATTGGCGGAGGATCTAAAATCATAATATACCTAAGACTCTGCAAGCTTCAGGGTCTCATTTTTGTGGACTGTTCATTGAAATGAGGTAGATTTATTGTATGGTAAAAAAGTTTATGCGTTGACTTTGTCTCCACTTAGGTTTCTGTGTACTTTCTTTGCATCATATATTGGATGCATAGTTTTCCCCAATTTTTCGATATTAATTAATTTTCTTAGTTTTTTAATTAAAATTAGATATTGATGATTGTGAGTCCAGGCCATGCTCAAATAATGCAACTTGTATCGATGGTTTGAATGCCTACACTTGCATCTGTGCTAGAGGTTTTTCAGGACCACATTGTCAAGAAGGTATGAAGACTTATCTAACACAATACACAAAGAAGTTTTAATTTCTATTTTTACATTTCTAGTCTTCCCCAGTAAGATTTACTTAGCACTAAGAACCTGAATAATGTAAAAAATGTGATTTGAGGTAATTCAGACACACCTAAATTAGTAGTTAGGTTTTGTACAAAGCAAAACACTTTGGAGCACCTGTGAATATCTTTACTTAAAATGCTGATTGGCAGTCATTTAAAACAATATGATGATGTCAAGTTTTTACTCAAATGATAAAGCCTGAACTTAATGAAATTCCTTTTTTGTGTCACCAGTTTATTTTCAACAGTCCAACAAGTAAAAAATGTTTTCCACGCTATTAGCAAATTTTAAAAGAATGTTTTTTGGAATACACATAATTTTTTTCATCTCTAAGTGAAATGTTTCGTTGTTTTTTACAAAGTTATAAGATCTAAATATTGTTGATCGAATTTCAGATTTTGATGAATGCCAGTCGAATCCTTGTTTTAATGATGGAACTTGTATTAACGGTTTGAATAAGCATGATTGCATATGTTTTGAAGGTTTTACTGGACTTTACTGTGAAACAGGTAATTATGCATACTGTGTTTTTTCCTGCAATGTCCTAATAAGAATGGAGAAAGGATTACAAAACAGTTAATAATTTATTAAACATAATAAAGCACATGTCTTTACAGAAATTAATATTATTTCATGACTACCACTTATGAATGTATAATAGTGAATCTGAATAGTTTTATCTGTTTGTGTATCGCACTTTAGACATTGATGAATGTGGATCCAATCCGTGCCTAAATGATGCAACATGTATTGATGTTTTAAATGGCTACAAATGTATATGTAAACCAGGATTTTCTGGAGAGAATTGTATAATTGGTATGTTTTTTCTTGTGTTTTTTTAGTTAAGGACGACTATGCATGTCTAACTAATAAATATTTGACTAATATACAAATTTAATGTACAAACGTACAAATTATCAGTAAACTGATAAATATTACTGCTACAATTGCAACTGTAATTTCGTTTTAAGGTTGAATGTGACAATAGCCTCTTGACTTATGTACTTGAAATCAATAATTGATACTCAGTAATACTTGATTTGCTTTTGAGAGCTATATTAATGTTTTTTATACAGTAGACGCCGCTTAATAGACACACTTTGGGACCGAAGTGTCTGGACCCATTAACCTATTAACCGATGGGTAGTATTACTGGTATAGAAAGTATGAGTCATCAGCTTAGTATACACTGCAAAGGTTTTTAATGAATTTTAGAAATGAAGTAGTGCCTAAATTCCTTGTGCAGTTAAAAATTTTAAAAAATATTTTAAATATTAATTCATATAAGTGAATTAGCAATTAATTAAAAAGTATACTTTTCTAAATTACACAAGTCTGTTTATTTGCAAACGTCACCGTACCTGCATCAGTGACTGTTAACTGATTAAGCGTAAAAGGGTGATTTGCAACAAGAGATTCAAAAGGAAACTGCTAGACAACTGATTAAACGTTTAGCTTCCAGAAATTCTTGGGTAACGAAAGTTAATTGTTGTGGACGAGCGGGTAACACATTCAAAGCAAAAGTTACGTTAGCATATTAGCGCATGATAAACGTACCTGTTTACAAACAAAACGGTACTTAACGTGATTGTTTTTACATATATTATAGTGCAGAAAAGTGAAGTAAAGGTGACATAAAAGTAGGAAAGGCTTTTTGGGCACATACAAATGTCTTATTTTAAGTACGCTAAGGAAAAATATTGAATCAACTATGCTGAGTTATTTGAGTCAATTACCGACAGTTTTTATGTATATTTGAATAGAAGCGGCCCGTACCAGGCGTTTTTGAGTCAATTAAACAATTGAGTTTATTAACTGTGAGTCTATTAAGCGGCACCTACTGTATTTAGATATTGGTGAATGCGGATCTAACCCCAGCTTAAATAATGTGTCATGCATTGATGGTTTGAATGGCAATGAATGCATTTGCACAGAGGGCTTTTCAGGAATGTACTGCAGAATGGGTAGTGTTAGGTATAGGATATTGAGCGTGAAAACAAGACTAGCACATCTCTACATTGAAGTACCGGATGGTGTAGCTCAATAGTAGCTTGCTTGCTTACCACCCGGGAGGTCGTGGGTTCAACTCTCGACTGAGACTTGAAAAATGGTATTGCTGGTTCTTCGACCAAGCACGCAGGTTAATCAAAGTGACGTGCGGGTAGTAATAGTCGGGACCACCTTGGAAATAAGTATTGAGTTACTTAAGGTGTTATCCTTGGTCTATGTCCTAAACGAAATTATTTATGTTATTGAGTCAGCACAGCATAATTTCTTAATGTGGTTCCAAAATCTAACAATATTTATGATATGTGTGAAAGTTAAAAGGGGAAGAATTAAAGTATATCTAAAAAACCTCCCGCACAAAGTTATATTACTTTGCATTACACTTACCTGTACCAATTTAAAATATTCGCACCATCTGGTAAAACTGCTGGAATCGCTATCCCAAAGTGCACCAATCAGTCACCAAAAAAGACATTGATTTCATTGACAATATAATGTAATTTAAACTGTTTCTTAGTCGAGTGTGCTACAAATGCTTTGGTTATTTTTTCAAACTTTACACGATGTCATTTATACTTATTCCAAGTGACTTAATTACCCTCAAAATGGCTGCATCTAAGAGTCATCGCGGGAGTTTAAATTTAAAAGTTTTATGCAGCCTTGCTTATAATGGTTGCACTATGGACGATGATACAGCCAGTAAGTGATACAAAATTTCAAGACCTGCTTTGACATGGTTTTTGTATTAATGGTGTGAATGAATACAAATGATATGTGCACAAGGGTTTACTGGACTATATTGTCAGATAGGTATTTATAACATTTTCTTTATTTTATATGTATTTATGCGAAATTGTATAAATGACTGAAAAAATTAATCATAAGCAATCTATTTGTTCACCTATATGTGGTTAAGCCAGAATAGATTGAACATGTGATCTAACTGTCAGTTTACTTCAGAGATTGACGAATGTGCATCTGACCCATGTCTAAACGGTGCAAGCTGTTTTGATGGTGTGAATGAGTACAGCTGCAATTGCACACAAGGTTTTTCCGGACCCCAGTGCTTAATAGGTACAGGTTTTTTGTTTTATATTTTTAAGTACGAGTTAAAAAAAGTTGTGTGTAATCAAAGTTAAATCCTAACAAAACAAAAAGCAAAACAAAGCATTAATCCCTCAAATTATTCTTCAGAATGTAAAAAACACAATAGGAACAGCTAAGCCATCACAGTGCAGGTCTAGCTAGCAAAGTAAGGCATCACTAAGCAGAGTGAGTTAGTGAATTTATGACTGCCATGGAAATTTAAACTGATTCAGTACATTTTCATCTGCCCCTGACAAGGGTGTAGCATCAGTAGATAGTTAAGACAACGTTGTAAGTTCCATGTCTCGCTTTATGTATTTTGTATTTTTCTAGGTTTCATTTACATTAAAAAAGTTTGGCCCTGAACTCATTTCCACTTTGGATTTTATTTATTTTGTTTGTGTCTTAATTGGGTGCATAATTAATGCATGTTCAAATAAATTGTCTGATAATTCTGTGTTAATATTTACTCTTTATGTAAATGAAATCCAGATGTTGATGATTGTGAGTCAATGCCTTGTTCAAATGGTGCAACTTGTGTTGATAGTTTGAATGCCTACACCTGCTTCTGTGCACAAGGTTTTTCAGGACCACATTGTGAGAAAGGTATGAAGATTTGTGTAACACGATGATACATGTAAGAACTTCAACTTCTGCTGATTTTAACCAGTGGAGGATTTACATAGCAACAAGTAATTGAGCAATTAGTATGAAAGACTGAATTCAGATAAAAGAGGATATAGTAAATCAGCGAATACTCTTTTGAATAAGATACTTGTTTTTGGTACACGTGAGCATTTGTAGTTAAAGGAAAACCAGACCCATTCTTAAACTATAACTCAAAAACAATTTAGTCTATGAAATATTAAATGGGAACATGATATTTTTCACTTTTTTTCAAGAGTGAAAGAATTATTACCACAAAAACTAATTTTTAGTTTGTGTGACTCATTCTTCGCTGTTACATCTATATCGCCGTTTAAAAGCTTGTGTTTAACAATGGTAAACTTGAAATTTGAATTTTACAGTTAAAATTTGCTGTCTTTCATGTATCACACTGAATGTTGTACAGTAAAATTGTGCCTATTTTCGCTTTCGCAAACACGTGCAACACGTTCATGAAATGTTTGTGCTGTTAACAATTATATTCAGTTGTGTTGTCATCACTAGCTGTGCACGCCTGCCATTAATTAGGGTTTTAACCTTTCACAACATTACCAGAAATGATTTGGCATTATTATAGGTGTCAAAACGTATACTTTACCGTACTTTAAAATATACCCGGATATGAAGAATCTTCCTCTTTTCCTTTAAAATGTTGCTTAAGAAGACAGCCAGCAAATCAGTAGAAATAGAATGCTTTGAAATCGGTTGCAAAAATGTTACTAAAAATTCCTTGTCTGCTAATATAACCTTTTGGTCATCAAGACTTGTTGCTCAGTCGCTCTTGTTTTCCCATCCTGGTCCTGATAAGTTTGAAAATATCTACCGCTTTTTCAGTAAAATTTCTTTTTTCATGTCACAGTATTTTCAACTGTGCAGCAAATAAAACATGTTTCTAAAGTTAATTTTTGTAAAATGTCCATTTTAGTAGAAGTTTTCAGCACAGTTAAAAAATTAATCGTGTAAATAACAGAGAACAATATGAACTTTAATTTCTGCAGCTTATCGCTGTTGTTTGAATTTCAGATTTTGACGAATGCCAGTCGAATCCTTGTTTTAATAATGGAACTTGTATTAACGGTTTGAATAAGTATGATTGCATATGTTTTGAAGGTTTTAGTGGACTTTACTGTGAAACAGGTAATTACGTACACTGTGTTGTTGTTAGTAAACAGAAAATGTAAAGCAAATAATAATCAAGCAAACCTGATTGTAAATGTCATTGTAGAAATAGACATTATTTTCTGACAATGATAGAATGTGTCTATGTAATGACAAGCGTGCAGTACAGCAGAAGTCAGTTAATAAATCTAGCCACTTATTGTGGCCACTACAGCTGCAGTGGAGCAAGACAATATTTTAGGTTTGCAAAATTCGTTATTTTTAGAGCCAAACTCTGTTTTAGAAAAACCACATTAAGTATGGGTTTTAGACTTAAAGTAACTGTAACAACTTGACATATATACTGCTTGTTGCCAATTATTAGCTACGTAATTGCTAGTTAGTCAAGGCAAAGACTGTTTTCATAATACTTCAATTAAGTTATTTAACAGTTAGTTTCATTATGAGTCGAATATGTAATCCAAGAGGCTAGAAACCCTATGAATTATTTTTATCTGTGGCACCATTAGTGATGTGAGACAGTGACAAAGCCATGCTACATTTTAGAAGCTTTTTCTGTACATGTTAACAAAGTGCCAACAAATTAGCTCACAGTCTGTCATGTCGAAAAAGTATTATGTGGTATGTAACCTAGTAGATCCTCGGTTTTATAGAGCCAGGCACTTCATACCAAGGTGCATTTATTAATCAAGGTGTGTTGTAATAAATTTACATATCTTGTTTTTTTTATCTATTTCTGTATTGCACTTTAGATATTGATGAATGTTGGTCTAATCCCTGCTTAAACGATGCAGCATGTATTGATGTTTTAAATGATTACAAATGTTTATGTAAACCAGGATTTTCTGGAAAAAACTGTTCTGTAGGTATGTATTTCTCTTGTATTTTAGCAAAGTCTGTTGTTCTACTGTAGCTGTTGCAAAAAGGTTTAGCAAAGCTAGTAAATTTGTTTTATGGGTGTAATGTCCAAGCTTAATTATTCGTCAGTAAACTGACCAAATGTTTGAACTCTACATGTGAATCTCAGTTTGATGTTAAGGTTGAATGTGCCTAGTGAGCATTTTTATGCTAAAACAGCAAACTGACTGGTATCTGAAAATTTTAAATCTACCTCTTTACAGTCACTTCTTTGATGCTTGCAAAGTGTTTAATCAGATCAGTTATGTTTAGAAACTAACACAGTGTGACCTTGCTGCTTCAATTTCCTGCCATAGCTTGCTGTACCGTTGGTACACGAATAAAAAATTTGTGTTGTTTGTGAGGCCTGTATTTCTAAAGACATAAGCATTAGTGTAAAGGCATGAAACAAGGCAATATTTCTGTATATTATTTTAATATTGACATGATTGGTTTTATCTATAAGCCTTAATAGTCTTACTAGTGTTAGCGTGACATTAGAGGGCCGTTCATTCGTTCTTATCGTTGTCAAACGTACGTTAGTTATCCATGCAAAGCTTTTTGTTTAAATTTTTAGATACTGAAAAGCTCTGCATAATCTTAGAATCTGGCAGTGTTCATGGCTGAGTGGGCATGTGCATGTTTTGCATGAATCACTTATAATAGCCTAGGTTCGATGCTCATCCTGAGTAGTTTTGTTCACCGTACTGATTCTGGCAGTTTATCTCGTAAAGCGAGGATGTATATAGATGTGAACGTGACTCTCACTTTTAGTGCTTCATTTTAAAGAGAGAGAAAGATGCCCATGACAGTGGGTCAGGGTGTGGTCACACCACAAACATGCTGAAGAGGCTTTGCAGTTTAATTCTGGAATCCAGCTTATCATAATTTATGCTTGGCATTTCTCTAATTATTAACTATTAAACAACTATTAATGTAACTTCAGAAATTGATGAATGTGAGTCCAAACCGTGTCTGAATGGTGCAACTTGTGTTGATGGTCTGAATGCATACCAATGCATCTGCCCGCAAAGTTTTTCTGGAATACATTGTGGAGTAGGTATAAGCTTTTTAGCTTTTCTTACTGATTGAAAACAGTTTTTTATTTGCAAGCTACGTTAACTCTTTTGTGGGCAAATTAATGTGGTTTTTCATAAAAAAATGGGCAAATAGAATTTTTGAAGATATGTATTGTTACAGAATCGTTAGAGCTTTACAGAATAGTGTCTAAAAGTACATAAAAAATTAAATTATGTTTACTATCACTTACCTGTCTATGTTTTGACCATATACACTAGACCCTTTTTCAACTAGGACTAGCGCTGGATCCAGTTACAGCTATGTCACCATCACTAAAGTGCTGACTATTATTACTGTTGCCTGTTTTGCCTATTTGTGCTCAGATGTATCAAGAACACTTACAATGCCTGCATCAGTCACGTTTCCAAGTGTGTTAATAGATGAAGTACAATGTATGTGAAAATCATTAGTATTTACTATTGCCTGTTTTGCATATTTGTTCTTAGATGTATCAAGAACACTTACAGTGCCTGCGACAGTCACGTTTCCAAATGTGTTAATAGATGAATGTCAGTCAAATCCTTGCTTCAATGGCGCTACCTGTGTAGATGTTTTCAATGCATACTATTGTGCATGCGCTGAAGGGTTTTCAGGGCTAAACTGTGAAATCGGTACGTGTGAGCTATTTTTAAAGCAAAAGTCAAGTCTCGTGGGAAGTCAAGCTTATTTTAATGTTTGAGAAAAATATTAGAAAGTTTCAGCAATAAAATTGTGATAAGCACCTCATGTAATTAGTAAAACCAAATTCAAGTCTCGATCACTTCACCCTTTGGTGCGCTGTTTTTAGACGAAAAATGGCGCCATCCGGTTTCCGTACAATATAAACACTTATCCTGACAGTTGCTTTAGAATGTTTTCTGGACTTATAGTGCGAACTCTAGAAGCTAAGTAACCTGCCCGACATCTGCCTTGTGCTAGAAGCTAAGTAACCTGCCCGACATCTGCCTTGTGCTAGAAGCTAAGTAACCTGCCCGACATCTGCCTTGTGCTAGAAGCTAAGTAACCTGCCCGACATCTGCTTTGTGCTCGAAAGTTTTGATGCATATCTGAAAGTCAACAAAAATCTGTAAATTAATTACTTACACAATTAATGTACACTACTTACACATTTTAAGATGTAATCCTGTAGATTAAGGCAATGTAATCACTTTAAATTTGATCATAATTGATCCAATGACTAATTTCTGGATAAACACAGTTAAATGCAGGAATGTAGAAATTTTGCAATGCGTACCTTCAGACAACTTTCTTTCACGGTATTCATGCTGCCCAGCAGTCACTGCCTTACTTCATTTTTTTCAAATATGCCGGCAGTGGTATTCGTTTGGCGGGAAATAAGACGTAGTTATTGTAAATTTCCTTTACATTTTTAAATTTACGTTTTTAAACGAAGCATTCTATGCGCATATTTTGTGTATTGATTTCAATCTTTTTAGTTGTATATTGAAATGCAATAAATGTTGTACGAGGGTTGGTTCTTCCTTTAAGTCTTTCAAGCGATTATAAACACCCTTACTAACGCACTGTTTGAAGCAAAAATTTACGTTTTAATGCTATTATTCGTATGCTATGTAATATTTGTAATAGGTGACTATTGGGAGTGAGGAGTTTAAGTAGAATGGAAAAGTTTGGAAGTGGAATGCCGTGGAACTGAGTGGAGTGAAAAATTCCAGATAGTAGAATAGAATAGGGGTATAGTAGTAGATTACAGTAAAAAGCAGATCAGAGAAGAACTGCACAACATAAGAAGGTAAGGAAATTAGATTTGGTTAAAGGAAAAGAGCTAGAGGAAGTAGGGATGTGAACAATAATGATACAGATTGATAATTATCGATTATCGTATTGATGCATAAAATTTGTTTTTATCATTAGCGTATCAATATTATTCTAGGAATATGGTTATTGTATTGAATTTGGCACGATTGCTTACGCTTACCTTTATATAAAGTTGCTTCACTTTTCTTTTCTACTTATTTACAGTAATTACTCAAAGAAATGGATAAAAAGAATTATTTAATATTTGATAAGGTTATCAGACGCTGGAACATTTTCTTAGACTTTTGCCTGGCAATAATGGCTATCTTCATTCTGATTCATACCAAGACGGATAGAGACCCCTTTACACACTTAGATACTGATGCGCGGAAATCAAATACACTGTACCGAATTTTTAGCGTCACTTTCCCACTCATGTGCAGCTCGTTTGAATATATTACTTATATATTTATTTATGAATCATTATGACAAAAGAAACTTGCATTTTATACCTAGCAGCCATTTAAGTATGCAGCACTGAATCCACTGAAGCACTTAATAATTTTAATTATTAATGATTCTACTTCTGTCTAACTTCACTATTGTTTTTATCGTTCGAAATAATTTATCTTATTGCGTCATCTAAAAATAGTTTGTCGTTATCATATCTCCGAATTTGTATCGTTTAACATCCCTAAGAGGAGAATGGCGCAGAATAGAGTAGTTGGAAGAATAGAAAAGACTGCAACTTGAAAAGAAAAGCAGCAGATTAGAGTGAAATAGAGTTTAGTAGGAAATAAAGAACATGAATGAAGCGGAGTGAGAGAAAACAACAGAGATGAATTCCATACAGTGAATAGAATAGAGCAGCCACTATGCCAGACAGCATTCGTATTCGCAATGTACATTCGCATTTCTAATTTGTTGTTGAATTCATTTTAGAAATCGACGAATGTAGGAGTAATCCGTGCTTAAACAACGCAGCTTGTGCTGATGGTTTAAATGCATACACTTGCTCTTGTTTGAAGGGGTACTCGGGAACACATTGTGGAGTAGGTATAAACTTTTTTATCTTTTGTTGATAATTAAATAACATGGAACATATTTGTTGTTAAATTTAAACTTGCAATATTTTTTATTTGTTTCTGCTGTTTGCTATTAGTATTATTAGCGATTTCCTCGTTTTTAAAGGAAATTGATGAATGCGACTCTAATCCTTGCTTAAATGGGGCAACTTGCACTGATGGATTGAACAGGTATGACTGTACCTGCAGAGAAGGTTTTACTGGAATTGACTGTCATACAGGTAAGCGTTTCTCATACCGCACTTATTCAGAGAAGATTTGTTTGATGCTCATTAACTTAATGTGTCCAAAAAATTGAAGTTGTTAATAAACCTACTTATTTAGTATCAAAATCAAGAAAGCAATAATTATAGGTTCTGTTTCACTTGTTAGCATACATTCTATGTATCTTATTGTTAAAGGAAAACCGGATTCAGTTTAAACTATAGCTCAAAACAATCTACACTGTAAAATATTGAAAAGGAACATGTTGCTCTTCTAATAATGACTTATGTGAAAGAATTATTACCACAGAATGGCAATTTTGCATTCGCACAGCTAGCTCGTTGCTGCTACATGCATTTTGCCATCTGCTAGTTAGATGGGCACTAAGGCGTGTATCTCGAAACAGTTTCAAATATCGATTTCAAACAAGCAGATTCAATCCATTCAAAAATATGATATGTGTGTATCTATAAATAAATATATCAGGAGAGTTAGTATATAGAGACGACAATCTTTCTTGATAAAATTTTTACAACTCAGTGACTCATCACAAATATGGTGTCACACTTGCATCAAACTCATCGTAGACTAATTCAACAGAAATTAGCAGGCATTTTAGACAATAATTAACTACTTATTAGCCCACCACAAACAGTTAAATTTGCTGGAATGTCATTATAGATTCTTTGATAAGATTGTTTTATTGAATAACAGAATTGAATGAATGCGGGTCCAACCCCTGCTTAAATAATGGAACTTGCACTGATCAATTGAATGGCTATGACTGTACATGTGCACAAGGCTTTACTGGAAAAGACTGTGATATTGGTATACACTTTTGATTAACATTTATATATATATATATAAATTCTTTATTTGTCATTAAAAATGGCTCACTCATTACAATAAAATTGAGTAATACTCAGCGTAATGTTAAAAACAACACTGTTCAAGACAAATGCGTCCAGTGCAGACTAAAAAAACTAAAGTGTAAAACTAAGGCCTAATTATATACAATAAATGAACATATTTACAAACACAATATTAAAATATTTTTACAAAACAATATTACAAAAAAAACATTAAATTTTGCAAGACATATTTTACACTATATATACATTTAACATGACACAACAGAAACATGTTTTACATTACATAATTTTTTTTTAATTTTACATTTTTAATCATTTTATGGAGTTAGGGGCGGGGATAGATGAAAATTGAGTCTGTGTAATTAGTATCAGATATGCACAATGTGGAAGTTGAAACCTGTTATATTGATATTCTTTTAATTTCTTTTTAAAGTGGTGGAGAGATTCTATTAGTTTTATTTCACTGGGTAGTAAGTTCCATGAATGTATGGCCTGTTTTGATATAGAGTTATTTCCAAATTTGTTGTTTACTGTAATTTGCTTTAAATTGTATGTTCTATTGTTTAAAGTGGTATCAGGAATGAATGCTAAGGGATTGTTTATAAATGGAATGCTCAGTTTGTTGATATATTTATAAAGAAATATCAGTGTTTTGTAATCTCGATAGGCTTCTAATATTGGTATTTTTGTGGACGTTCTTATGCTTGTTGCAGATGCAGCATGTTGTTTAGCAGTTTTATTAGAATAGCCATGAATTAATCTAAGTGCGTAGTTTTGCATTGTATTTAGTTTTCTAAAGTTTTCATTCTTAACGTTTTGAAGTAAAGTGCAACCATACAGATAATGTGGTAATATTAGACTTTTGTAGATGAGAATTTTTGTTTTCTTGGTCAGATGGCCTCTGGTTTGGCGTAAGAATGCCGTGCTTAATGCCATCTTGTTGTGTATTTGTTGAAACTGTTCATCCCAAGTGAGTTTATTATCGACAGTAATGCCTAAAAATTTTACATTTTTTGCTTGTTCTATGGAACAGTCACCTACTTTTAGTGTTGTATTAGAAGTAATGTCATTTGATTTGGGTGATATTACCATAAATTCTGTCTTATCATCATTCATTTTTAAACCAAAATAGTTAAATGCTGTATTTATATTTGTTATGTCTTTTTCTAGATTATTTTTTGATGTTAGAAAGTCTGCGTGTGCTGTATAGATAGTTGTATCATCGGCATATTGTGTTAAGTCTGAATTATGTAAAACTAAATGAATTTTATTAACATATAAACAAAAGAGTAAAGGACCTAATATCGTACCGTGCGGGATGCCTCTCAGTGGTGTGTCCCATGCTGAAAAAGTGTGTTTGTTCAGCTTGACTCTTTGTTTTCTATTGTGTAGGTAATTATTAATTAGTTTGAGAGAAGTATAATCGAATCCTAGTTGGCGTAAGTTGTCTAGTAGTAAATTGTGATCGAGGCTGTCAAAAGCTTTACTTAGATCTAAAAATGCTGCTGTTATATATTTGTTTTTATTTAAGTTGTAACGCCACTCTTCAGTGGCATCAATTATTGCGTCTATTGTAGAATGTAGTTTTCTAAAACCGAATTGATGATTTGACAGTAACTTATTATTTTCAATGTAATGATTTATTTCGTTGTAGATAACTCTTTCAAATACTTTGGCTAGTACATGCACTACTGAAATTGGTCTGTAGTTTTTAGCGTCATCTTTAGCATCTTTCTTGTATATTGGAGTTATGTTTGCTTGTTTACACACTGCTTGAAATTCTGAGCGCATTAAGACTTGGTTTGTGATATATGTTAGATGAGGAGTAATGATGCTGGCACAGTCTTTTAAGATTTTTATTGGCATGTCTGAGGGTCCACTTCCTTTATTTATATTTAAACTGTTTAATATTCGGTGACGCTGGTAAATGAGAAAGTGGATTGTGTTACTGATTGGTTTTTGTATATATTGTGTATATTTGCATTATGTTGGCGTGGCAAGTTGTCAAATTTTCCGAGATTGCTAAATGTGGAATTTAATTTGTTAGCAATGTCAACTGGATCAGATATCATACTGTCATTTTCTCGTAAGCTGTTTATTTGTAATTGATTGTTTCTGTATCTGTTAAGTACGTCATTAATTAATCGCCATTTTTGCTTAGGTGTAGTTGCATCATTGCATTTATTAATATAATATAGAATAATCTCTGACTGTTTTCCAGACTGTGCCTGTATTGTTTTTGGTTGGTTCTTTTTTGTCTACTAATATTATAAAATCATGATCAGAATAATCACACGAGAAGTTTTCTTGTACTTGGAAATTGTCTTTAGCGTTTGAGATAAAGTGGTCTATGGTAGTAGATGATGTTTTAGTGATTCTTGTGGGTTTATTACTTACGTTTAGTATTTGTGTGTTATATTGGTCCAAGGCTTCTTTATACTTTTTGCACTGAGCAGTATTTGTTGAACTAATATCGATATTAAAATCCCCCATTAATAAAACTGGTTGATTTTCAAGCACAGCACGTTCGAGTTCAATTTCAAAATGTTCTAAAAAAGTTTTATATTTTTGATTTGGTGGCTTATAAATGACACCTACAATGTAGTTTTCAATATTACACCAAATTGATTCTATTTTGTTAGTTTTAATTCCTTTGGCTTCGTTAAATGTCATGTGTTTTGGGATGTACATTGCAACCCCTCCCCCACGTTTATGTGTGGGACGGTCTCGACGTATGAGTGTATGATGAGGCAGTTGTATGGAGGCACTGGGTATTTGCTTGTGTAGCCAAGTTTCGGTCATTCCAACGACTAAATTTTCAGATGAACGAATTGTGTCTTTAAGCAATGCATGTTTTTTTGTCAGACTTTGTATATTGATACATAGAAATTTCAAATTCTTTTTATGTTTTTGCATAAAATCTGCCAGCTCTAAGTCAATGTGGTTTTGCGTGGGGGTTTGGTTTAAGGGACCTGGATTAGTTTCAGTACAACCAATTATAAGCAACATTTTTAATACTGTTAGAAAATAATCATGGTTACAATTATTTTTAATCCAGTTTAATAAAGTAGGGGAGTACTGAAACTTGTAATATAAATCTCTAGTATCTGAAAGTGTGCACTTTCTCACATATGAAAACTGTAAAATAGAAGCAGAATAGCAAAAATTTACGCACGAGTTATTTTCGATCCATTTTTGTGATATTATTACGCAGCAAGACGTGCATACACGTTTCAGTGTACCAGAGATTGGCACTGGACACATCTGTCTTGAGTTTGTACATTCTTTACACAATATTCGTTTATTTTCAGTAAAACTTAAAATTTTTCGTTTAAAATTCATGATTAAAATATATGTATACTATATCACGCTTATTGCAGTTATTTACAGTTTAGTTCATTCGTGTCTTTAATAAACTGTTTAATAGTTTTTCAAGTTTACACAAACTTAGAAATGAATTCTTTTACTAATCCGGTAAACAGATTTTCAATTTCTGATTTTAATGCCTCTTTTTGAATAGGCTTAGTATCAGCTGAAGGTTTATCAGAGTCATTTGAATAATTTACAGGAGTTGGTAATAATGGTAACCTTTTCACTGCATTTGCGTAACTAGCTGGTTTATAATTATACTGACTTTGTGTAAAGCCACGAGTAACTCTATCTTTGTTTTGATTAGTCTTAACCCTATACCATCGATTTGGGTCATTAAACAAACATAGTTTAATGCATTCTCGCAGCTTTTGTACACCTAATCTACTCGGGTGTAATCCGTCTCTCGCAATTAAATTGTCATCTTCAAAATGACATTGCAAATTGCACAAAATGGTATTAGTTTTAGTTGTCAGAGTTTCAAGTTCACT
>JAQGDQ010001474.1:9459-11959 GCA_030141605.1 Tubiluchus corallicola
ACTATCATCAAAATAGGAAATTTTGGTCTGCGAATTGTTTCGCTCAGTTGACCGGTTTTTTCTGGTAAGTGCTAACAACATAGTCACTGTGGATATAATGTGCATCGAAGGCAGTTAAGCACTTCACAGCACATGTCAGCCAACACACCAATGTACACAGCATATACCATATGAAACCATTCTAACATTTGCAACGTATCATTAGATCTGTTGTCTAATGAACGAGTCAAGCACACGAGAGCTTTGTGTATTTTTTAAATTGGCAAAAAATCGTGTTTAATTTTTTAATTAAATTTATTTATTGAACCATGAAGTAAATTACAAAAGCCAAAGAAAAACAAAGAAACATTCTATATTGGAACAAAGAAACTACGTGTAAGTGGTATAATTGTTCAAGTACAAAAAACACGTATAACAGAGCAACATACATCTGTATCTTAAACCAGTGCAGCATGCTCATAATGTCGTTGTCGAGAGTATGCTAAATTGTTAAGAAAATTTTAGATGTTTAGAGAATTTTCAACTAAATCCTATTTATGAATTCTACAGAAAATTCTTACATTTAGAATAATGGCTGGAGAAGGCGTGTATCGTGTCACGTGCACATAGGAGAGAACCTCTGGCATGTATTTTTCCCTTGCTGCCACGTGAGTTATTCTACCTGCAGTAAAACAGCTACCATTAGCTGCTCCAAATGTGGAAAAGGCTACAAACACGGGGATGCACCAGGCCATGGGACCCAGCATCGCGTCTGCCCACGTCTGCCAAAAAAACAAAATGCTTTAAACGTAAAATATTCACTGGAAAAGTTTCAAGGAAAAAGAAAAATTCCTCCTCATTTGGGACTTGAACCTCCTGCTGGTAATCATCAGATATGACAATAACAGTTAGTAAAATAATAATGGCAGTTTTATTTAAAAAATCATCATCATCATCATCGTCGTCGTCATCACCATCGTCGTCGTCGTCGTCATCATCATCATCATCATCAGTATCGTCATTATGATCCTCGCCATCTTCTTCATCATCACTGTTATCGTTTTTTCTTCTTCTCCTTCTTCTTCACCACCGTCATCGTCATCATCATCAGCCACTGCTATTTTGAGTTAACATGAATTAAAAAGTGCAAAGCTCGATGCCTAGCAATAATGAAACATTACCCCCAGGGTTCCCCTAGGTCCAGATTATCTTAAGATTGTTTGAGTAAACCGGTTCCTAGATACTGACAGCTTACCACGGCAACGGCTTCTGACGCCAACAGCTCCTCTGGTGCCATTATTGTGAAGTAGGAAATGTTGGTGAGCAAATAGAGGGCGGTGACAAAGGGTATTGAGATCAAGATTGCACGAACCAGGTCCCTGAAACACAAGAGTTTGTGAATGTTAATAGAAACTAATGCAAAAACATTGAACACGTGTATGTGTTATGTATATGTAAACAACTAAGTTAAGTTAATGTTAAAATATAACTGCTTTGTATGTGTTTTTCTCTAGTATTTTTGTTACTCTATATGTATATAGTATTTTGTTTTTTGTGTTTTTATATATATATATATATATATATATATATATATATATATATATATATATATATATATAATAGTTAGTGTAAATATACAAAAAAGAAAGAAAATAGTATATATATATATTAACAAAAATACTAGAGAAAAACATACACACAGCAGTTATATTTTAACATTAACTTAACTTAGATGTTTACATATACATAACACACACACACACACATATATATATACTATTTTCTTTCTTTTTTGTATATTTACACTAACTATTAGTTGTTATATTCTGTATTATATATATACATATATATATATATATATATATATATACCTTTATCTGTATTATATTCTTATATATATATATATGCAAGTTTTAATTATTCATACATATTATTCATTTTTATATTTTATGTATAGTATCTTTCTGTTTATGTGTGTATACATATGTTATATTCTGTGTATATGTATGTGTATGTGTAAGTTGTATGGGTCTGTGTAAGTGTGTCTTTATGTGTATGTGCACGTGTCTGGGTATGTGTGAACATGTACGTGTGTTTGTATATAGCTCTTGTGAGTGTGCGCGTGCGTGCGTACATGCGTGCATGTGCGTGCGTGATTGAGTGTGCGTGCGTGTGTGCATGTGCGTGCGTGCGTGCTTGCGTGCATGTGTATGTGTGCATGTCTGCGTGTGCACATGTGTGTCTATGCATACGTGTATGTGTGCATGTGTCTATGTATACGTGTAACTAAACTACTCACCTGTGTTGTTTCAATTCCTCCACAGCAAAGTTTAAGTTGTTCCAACCATCATAAGCCCACAGTCCACTATAGAATGACAAGGCCATTCTGGAGAACGACGTCTCTATTCCTTCTTCAAATTTGTGGAAAGAATTTTGAAGATTTTGCGTCTTGCCTGTAAAATTTGGTTAATTTCCCTATGAAAGTTAATCTTATAATTTTGTTTTCAGTCGTAACGCATTT
>JAQGDQ010001474.1:16959-38971 GCA_030141605.1 Tubiluchus corallicola
CCACCTACCTACCCACTTACCTATCTACCTACTTACCTACCTACCTACCTACCCACCTACCTACCCACTTACCTATGCACCTACTTATCTACCTACTTACCAACCTACTTACCTACCTACCTACCTACATGCCTACCCACCTACCTACCCACTTACCTATGCACCTACTTATCTACCTACTTACCAACCTACTTACCTACCTACCTGCCTACCCACCTACCTACCCACTTACCTATGCACCTACTTATCTACCTACTTACCAACCTACTTACCTACCTACCTACCTACCCACCTACCTACCCACTTACCTATGCACCTACTTACCTACCTACTTACTTACCTACCTACCTAACCTACCTACCCACTTACCTACGCACCTACTTACCAACCTACCTACCTACTTACTTACCTACTTTACTTTGCTTACTTACTTATGCTTATACATATACCTGGTGCAGAGTTTTGTAGTCAAATACAGTGTGACTGAGTTCACATACAACTAATTTTTTCAACTTTCTTGTAACACTGAAAGTGACTAGGCTCTGCAGTTGAAACATCTGACATGCTCATCATCATTTAAATCATCATCATTATCTCATCATTTAAAGTTTTTAACAAGACCTGTTTCTTTCAATGACCGTGTGACTATCTGCATCAGTTGATTTGTCGAGAAGAATTTCTTCTATGTAAAATAGCTTATGTCAGGTACAAAACTTGCTACAGCATTGTCTTCAGCTTCTCGGAAGTAAACAAATTCTCATATGTACTGTTAGAAAGCTGTATATTTTTATTTTCTATTTTATTTTTTATTTATTTATTATTATTATCACATTCAGTACAATATAATACAATTATCACATTCAATACAATATAACACATTAAGCACACAGTGACGTCAAAATTATTACGTCATACTGTATTAAATTGTTATGTTTCATACACTATCGTTATCATAAAAGAATAATTGTACTGCAGTGGGCTAGAGAAGCAAAGGCTTGTATAAGCCCACTGTCATGTGAACCTGATAAAAAAGAATGGATGAGTGAACAAAAAAGAACAGGGAGAAAGGTTAGATCACACAGGAAGGGTAGAAGGATGTGTTAGTGGAAATGGTAGGAAGAAAGATGATAGATTATAAACGAATAGTGTATAAGTACTTATGTAAGTTAGTTGTTTAGGAATTTAGGTAGGAAACGTGACGAATCACCTGTTAATATATATCATTGTCTGCATAATTGTTTAATGAATAGGTTAAGTACTTATGTAAGTTACTTGTTTAGGAATGTAGGTAAAAACCTGTCGAATCACCTGTTAAATGTATCATTGTCTGCATAATTGTTTAATAAATAGGTTAGGTAAAAAGACCAGGCAGGAAATGGCTCTTCTGGGAAAACCTGATTGCCCTATAGAAATCGGGTCAGGCTCCCCCCGCCTCTCAATAGTTTGTTTTTGGCGTCCTTCTGTCTCGGAAGACAATGGAGTGTGCACCAAGAGAGTCAGTTATTGATCACATTGATGGAGCTGCAGCGTCGACTGTGGCTGAGCAATCCGATCCTTGAACCACTAGAGTGGCCTCTCCAGGGCGCACACCTGGGCAAGGTGTATGGAGTCAGGTATCCAGTGGCTTGTCAGCACCACACCTGGGCAAGGTGTATGGAGCCAGGTATCCAGTGGCTTGTCAGCACCACACCTGGGCAAGGTGTATGGAGTCAGGTATCCAGTGGCTTGTCAGCACCACACCTGGGCAAGGTGTATGGAGCCAGGTATCCAGTGGCTTGTCAGCACCACACCTGGGCAAGGTGTATGGAGTCAGGTATCCAGTGGCTTGCCAGCACCACACCTGGGCAAGGTGTATGGAGTCAGGTATCCAGTGGCTTGTCAGCACCACACCTGGGCAAGGTGTATGGAGTCAGGTATCCAGTGGCTTGTCAGCACCACACCTGGGCAAGGTGTGTGGAGTCAGGTATCCAGTGGCTTGTCAGCACCACACCTGGGCAAGGTGTATGGAGTCAGGTATCCAGTGGCTTGTCAGCACCACCTCCGCGTCAAATCGTTACGCTATTATGTTAGTTAACCTCCCTCGATCCGCTTTCTTCTCTATACACACCCTAATTTTAAACCTTACCCCGTCTTGTTTAACCCTTTCTCACTATCAATGTTGTGCTTACAAGATATCCTTTCAACAAATATTGAAACAATTTAGTTGTAAGAAATTCGCTTTTTGTCGTATTGTTGTTGCTATTGTTGTTGTTGTTGTTGTTGTTGTTATTGTTGTTGTTATTGTTGTTGTTATTATTGCTGTTATTGTTGTTGTTAGTGTTGTTGTTGTTGCTATTGTTGTTGTTGTTATTGCTGTTATTGTTGTTGTTGTTGTTGTTTCGTATCATTGAATTTACATTGTTTATTTATAAGAAATAAATTTAAATTTTGACATTTTCAATTTCAATTCTACAAAAAATTATACAAACGAAAAACGAAATCCATTTTTTATTCTTGTTCTCCACACTCACCTTCGGAAGCGTTCCCCGGATCCATGACGTCACTTTAAACGCGCTCGGATTAAAAATTGTGTTCTCTAAAATTCTTTGTCGATTTCACTGCTATTTTCCACTCGTTTGTGTCTGACACATAAACTGGTCACCTGTAGAAATAATATTTCCCAATTTTTTCAGCTACATTTGGTCCAAAAATGAACCGTTTTGGAGGTGAACAAGAAGGTGCGCGCGCAGCCGATGAACAAAACGTTCATCGAAATCTAGCGATCTTTTTCCAAATTTCTGGAAGTAAGGAGTGCGAATCTATTTCTACCATTCGTGGTTCAAATGTTAATGCAGACTTGGATTTTCTAACGCTAAGGTATGTCGTGTGTACACATACGTAATCAGTTAATTCAACAAAGAAGAAGAAGAATACAATGGGTGATAAAAACACGTTGAAATGTTTGGCCTTTCCGCCGTGTTTGAATAAATGTTCTCAACTCGGTTCATTCGACCTTGTAAGTTGTAATCAGCTATTAAACATCATTATAGACAGCAGCTGACGGTATGTTATGGGAGGAAAGATTGAACCAACTAATTTTAATGGCTATTTGAATCATATTTAAAACTTTATTGTTAGATTTACCACGAGGAAACGAGTGTACGATGTTAATTTACCCATACAACATTAATGCATTACTTTTATTGAAGCTACTGGTATGTCTCTGGACACTGGTATGCCTCTGGACATTGGTATGCCTCTGGACAATGGGATGCCTCTGGACACTGGTATGCCTCTGGACATTGGTATGCCTCTGGACAATGGGATGCCTCTGGACATTGGTATGCCTCTGGACACTGGTATGCCTCTGGACATTGGTATGCCTCTGGACAATGGTATGCTACTGGACACTGGTATGCCTCTGGACACTGGTATGCCTCTGGACACTGGTAAGCCTCTGGACACTGGTATGCCTCTGGACAATGGTATGCCTTAATTGTTATGAAATTAGCGCCCTAATTGTTACGAAAGTGCCTTAATTGCTATAAAATTAGTGCTTTAATTGCTATAAAATTAGTGCCCTAATTGTTATGAAATTAGTGCCCTAACTGTTATGAAATTAGTGCCCTAATTGTTATGAAATTAGTGCCCTAATTGTTATGAAATTAGTGCCTTAATTGCTATAAAATTAGTGCTTTAATTGCTATGAAATTAGTGACTTAATTGTTATGAAATTAGTGCCCTAATTGTTATGAAATTAGTGCCCTAATTGTTATGAGATTAGTGCCTTAATTGCTATAAATTTAGTGCTTTAATTGCTATAAAATTAGTGCCTTAATTGCTATAAAATTAGTGCCTTAATTGCTATAAAATTAGTGCTTTAATTGCTATAAAATTAGTGCCACTCATGAAATCAGTTATGGATAAAATCAGTAATCTTTTGCGTCTCACATATGCACGATTAAATATTGACAATAATATGGATTCAATACTATTGAGGAAATTTTTATTTCAATTTCACCGTACACATTACAATAATATTGTACACTTGTCAACAAACCCAGATCCAGGTTTAGTTGGTCCTGCAGTTATGAATAATCAAGGTCAATTTATGCAGGCACTTCAAAGAATTCATTATTAAAACAATACGAATTTTATTAAAAATTTACAACTGTTTAAAAAACGTGTCCAAACGTTTCGACAGCAATCAGCTGTCATCATCAGTGGTACAATATACCAACAACAACCAGTTTATATAGGCAGAGACTACCGTATAGAAAATTATGCACTTATTATTTGTATATAAAGAAGCCAAACTAATGAATAAACAGACCAGTAGAAAAGTAATAGATACAGTAACAGGTAGCTGAGTATTTGAAAATAAAGGTAATTAAATTGAAGTACTTTCATCATCAGTGGTACACTATACAAACAACAACCAGTTTATATAGGCAAAGACTACAGTATAGAAAATTTTGCACTAATTATGTATTTATAAAGAAGCCAAAGTAATGAATATACAGACCAGTAGAAAAGAAATTGATACACTAACAGATAGGTAAGTGTTTGAAAATAAAGGTAATTGAATTGAAGTACTTTATACGTGATTTTTTCAGGTTTTTTCTTCTGAATTCTACACGTCGTCGTCATTGTCATCATCACCGTCATCATTCAGTCTTTGCAGCACCAGCTGGTTGGTCTCGATGCGATGTCAATTTGAATGGTTTTCTCTAGTTCTTCGTCTTCTTTTTCTTTTAGTAACCTGAAAAGTTAAGAGCAATAGCTAGGCTTAGACGCAGGACATCGTGTTCTGCATGAAATCACTTTACTCTGTTTCACTTTGTTTGGTTTAAACAAGATTTGATTTGATTTGTGCTGGACGTTCATTTGACTTGCACAGTATGACATGGTAGTGTTTTAGCTTATTTTTGTATTTTTCATTTCTTTTCCTTTCATTCGTTTTGGTTTGACTTGACTTGTTTTTTGTTTTGGTTTGTTTTGCTTTGTTTTGTTTCGTTTCGTTTTGTTTCGTTTCGTTTCGTTTCGTTTCGCTTTGTTTCGTTTCGCATCGTTTCGTTTTGCTTCACTTTGTTTTCTCTGTTCTGTTCTGTTCTGTTCAGCTTTACTCAAATCCTACAGACATGCGTTTAATTGTTCACCGTTTCATTTCATTTCGTTTCGCTTCGTTTCGTTTTGCTTCACTTTGCTTTTATATGTTCTGTTCCGTTCCGTGCTGTTGTGTTCGGTTCTGTGCTGTTCTGTTCTGTTCTGCTCTGCTCTGCTCTGCTCTGCTCTGCTCTGCTCTGCTCTGCTCTGCTCTGCTCTGCTCTGCTCTGCTCTGTTCTGTTCTGTTCTGTTATGTTCTGTTCTGTTCTGTTCAGCATTATTGAAATCCCCCAGACATGCACTTAGTTGTTCACCGTTTCATTTCATTTCATTTCATTTCGGTTTAGCTTTATTGAAATCCTACATTTCATTTTGTTTGTGACTGTGTAACTGTATTTACAAAATTCTTAATAATTTCAAATATTCGCGCCGCCTGGCAAAATATCACTGACTGCCCTTCCCAGTGTGCACCGCTGGTTCACTAAAAAACACACTACTGAACTTATCGACAATATAAAGCAACTTTTACTTTCGCTTTGTTAATGGAGAGAGTGCTTTGAATTCTCTGATTCTCTTTTCAAATTTTAAGCAATATTTTTTGTTTCAAACGGCTTATCGTCAAAATGACTGTGCCTAACGAGAGTTTAAATTTACAGAGTTTTATGCAGGGTTACTGCTAACACAAGCTCTGTATGCAATGACACAGCATGTAAGTGATATAGAATTTCAAAGATTTATCTACAGAGGGTGGTTTCCTGTGTTTTAATGCATTTTACAAACATCTTTGTACTGGAAATCCCTGTTGCACGCATTGGCGTGCTTTGCGGTCTTCATTTGTTGTTGGCTTTGGCCACCTTGTGGTGATTTTTTGGCCTGGACACGTGATCAGTTTGATCTGTGTCAGAGGCGTGTCATGGTGGGTTGATTAAATGTTGTTGTTATCTGTTGCAATTGCTTATGATTTGGGGCTAAAAACGTACGTATATACTCTAATTACGTTATAAAATTTAAATTTACTATTAGATAACAGCTATTTATTGATTAATGCGACGGTGCAGTATGAAAGTCTGAATTATGTAAAATTGACTTTTGGCTAGGGTTATTTATTTTTTGTCATTTGTTTACGGTTTTGTTTAGATGGAAGGATATGTTTTGGTAAATAAAGAAGGAAAAAAGAGCAAAATGTAATCTAGCTTCAACATCTTGGTTATTTACGTATTTAAAAAATGACTTACGACGCCAGCGCTTTCAATGCCTCCATTACGTTGTCTCCAGTCTTTACGCTGGTTTCAAAGAACAAGGTTCCGTAGCCCTACGAATAGATAAAATCTAAGTCAGGCCTGCAATAGTTCAGACAAAATTGGGAAGACAGGATTTTTCATATACTATAACTTTTTCAAATCCGATAAAAAGTATACATTTTAACACAGTTAATACCGATAAAACCTTTCTGGTAATGAAATAATAGATTAAAAACTTAATTAACGGCGGGCGAGACCAAAAATTGATGACATCACAAACTAACATAATTTTCTCACAGCAAAAATATTCCAAGAGCGTGTTGCAAGTGTTTGCGAAAGCAAAAATTGAAGTACAATGTACTATAAGATATTCAGTGTGTTGTACTAAAACTAGGCAAGTTTTAAGGTAAAAATTCAAATTTCAAATTTCCTCACGGATGAGCTGTCGAACGTGTGCAGTTTGTCACAAACTAACACATCTGACCTGAGAGGTACAGCACCTGATTTTTGTGCAATGCGTTTCCGAAGTGCAGGCGCTAATGCTCGCCTAAGATGTATAGTCAAAGGCAATGTATCAGATAAAAACATGCGGTGGTCACTTATCCATTTACTAACAAGGCTCGACATGGCATGCCTTCAGATTCTGAGTCTTTAGTTGCTTTGCATTAGAACTGAAAGGATTAGATTCACGTTGGTCTACCACTGGAGAAAGAGACAAGACGATTGAGACATTCAAAAAGGTTGACTTTTTAAAACTCACAAAATGCCCGACAGATGGCGATGAAAGTAAGAGTTAATCAGGTTTCCCCCAGACTACGATACTACAGTTTTTCTATTATCTGCACAACGTCTGTTATTAATGGAGTTCGTAATGTAAACTATGATGATGATGATAATGATGACGACGACGACGATGATGATGATGATATCATCATGAGATGATAACGATGATATCAATGAGGATGATATTGGTTATGATTGTGCAGACGGTGATGTTGACAAGGATGATGATGATGATTACGATGCTCATGATGATACTGAAGAAGAAGCAGATGAGGAGATGACAGAGGAAACTGATGAAGATTATGATGATGATAGTAATAATTATGATGCGAGACAAAGATGGTAATGATAATAATGATGATATCGAACGTTATGATGATGACGACAATGATGATGACAGTGATGAAGGCGATGATGATGATGACGATGATAATGATAACAATGATGATGATAAAGATGATGATGACAGTGATGATGATGATGATGATGACGATGATGATGTTGATAACGATAACAATGATGATGATAAAGGTGGTGATGACTTGCTGTTCTTACATCAGCCAGGCGAGATCCATCTTTGAATGTAATTGGTCTGTCTGTGTCGTTCTCTGTTAGATCCGTTTTGTTACCAACAATCTCAACAACAGTACCTTCGTTTACACCATCCTGTGAGTTAGAAAACGTATTATATCTTTCTGCAGCAGTTTCTATATTAGCAGATTTTATCATGTTCTTTACAGGTTCTTACGAACAGTGCCGATATGCCTAAGGCCTCTTTCACACCGGAGACAAGCTACAAAATTTCCTCAATTTAAAATCCATTGCGCCATTCAACCCGAAATGGGAACGCACTGTTTTCAATGGCGCATTTCACACGGACGACTCTGTGCAATTTTATATATATATATAATATAATAATCTTTATCTGCCATTAAAATACATTGATAATCACTGATAAAAACTTTACAGAGATGATCAATCAGTGTTAGTTAATAAAAACTTACACTGCTAAAGGCAAATGCGTCAGTGCAATCTAAACTACTGTGCAGTAATGGAAAGTAACGACGAATAAAATCAAACGTATTTACAACTATGCACAAAAAATGAAAAAAAAACTATGATTTAATTAATATGGCCGTGGATATATGAATTCTGAATTAGTGTGTATGTTGTCGTACTGGTGTGATGGTATTTCATATCTGGTTAATATTAGTGATTTTACTTTTGTTTTAAATGTTGATAGGGACTTGATTTGTTTAACCTGTAATGGTAGAGAATTCCAATTTTCTTCTGTCGCCAGCTAGATGTTATGCGTCCTCCTCATGAGGAAAACCGCCCGATGGTTGAAATGCTGCATGTTCCATTTTTGTGAGGAATCGTCAAGAAATTTAGGTTAAAATTTACTTGCTCAATCATTTCTTGCTGGGTTTAACGAACAGATGATCAAGTTCTTTGCATGCTCTCACGAGCAGCTACGAATTTATCTGCTGCTAATCCTGCTTAATGCTGCTAATGCTGCTAATCCTGCTTAATGCTGCTAATGCTGCTTAATGCTGCTAATCCTGCTTAATGCTGCTAATGCTGCTTAATGCTGCTAATCCTGATTAATGCTGCTAATGCTGCTATTGATGCTAATGCTGCTTAATGCTGCTAATCCTGATTAATGCTGCTAATGCTGCTATTGATGCTAATGCTGCTAATCCTGCTAATGCTGCTTAATGCTGCTAATGCAGCTTAATGCTGCTAATCCTGCTAATGCCTCTTAATGCTGCTTAATGCTGCTAATGCTGCTAATGCTGCTTAATGCTGCTTAATGCTGCTAATGCTGCTTAATGCTGCTAATGCTGCTAATGCTGCTTAATGCTGCTAATGCTGCTAATCCTGCTTAATGCTGCTAATGCTGCTAATCCTGCTAATGCTGCTTAGTGCTGCTAATGCTTCTTAATGCTGCTAATCCTGCTTAATGCTGCTAATGCTGCTTAATGCTGCTAATGCCGCTTAATGCTGCTTAATGCTGCTAATGCTGCTAATGCTGCTAATGCTGCTTAATGCTGCTAATGCTGCTTAATGCTGCTTAATGCTGCTAATGCTGCTAATGCTGCTTAATGCTGCTAATCCTGCTATTGCTGCTAATGCTGCTATTGCTGCTATAGCTGCTAATGCTGCTATTGCTGCTAATCCTGCTATTGCTGCTAATCCTGCTATTGCTGCTTAATGTTGCTAATGCTGCCAAAATGGATATGTTAATTCGTAGCACATTAAATTTGTACAAATTACGCAAAAAAGTCAATTGTCACACATATTATAACGACTTGCAGCTACCGAAAAAATCTTTCATTTCGTATTTTGAATTCACTAATAACAGTAATGAGCTCGAAGTTGACAATAAAACAATTCCGAGTTAAGAATTCCAGAAAGAAGTGGTCCCAGGAAAGACTGGATTTATCAGCGGTTGAGTAAACGCTGCATCTTTAATTTGAAATCAATATAATTCCATATTATTTATTACCTGAACGCTGGACATCCATTCCCTCATACTTATGAAAGTTTTCTCGGATGTGACGTCATACATGACAATGACGCCATCAGCTTTCCTGAAATATTGCTTTGTTATGCTTCGAAACCTGCAAGAATACAGCATTTTCATACAGCGAGTGTGAAACACAAAGGTGCTATCAAAACTAAGTGAAAAAAAGTGGCACACAATCAACTTTTCTCAATAAACTCTCAGCAAAATCAGGGGGACACGTTTACCAACCTTTCTTGGCCAGCCGTATCCCATAACTGCAGCACAACAGTGAAATTGTCCACAACCAAAGATTTGACTTGGAAATCAACACCTGCGTGGCAAAATTAAAAAATTATTTCAAGTTCACAGTTGTAAAGAAACCGCTTTGTTGGTGGAAGTACCTTCAATGACGTCATACTGGGAGATGTGATAATTTTCCTTATAGCCATGTTATATCATTATCATAGACATCATCATTAACATCACTGTCAGCACCATCATCTCCATTACCATCATCATCATCATTATCGGCATTGGCATCGTTATCATCATCATCATCATCACCATCACCATCACCATCATCGTCGTCATCATCATCATCATCATCATCAACATCATCCCTATTATCGTTGTCAGCATCATCGTCGCCATTATCATCATCATCATCGTTATTGGAATCATCATCATCATCATCATCATCATCATCATCGTTGTCGTTAACATCACTGTCAGCACCATCATCTCCATTCTACATTTAGCACATTTTAACCACCACCAAGTGAACCAATCTTCTTTCTGTCCCAAAGCCGTTCACTTTTTTGCGCAAACGAGCACGTCAACACACGCTCAAGCACACGTGCATGCACACACACATGTATGCACTCATGCCCGCATGCACACACACATGTACACACGCATGCCTGCATGCACACACACATGTACACAAGCATGCCCGCATGCATACATACGTGCAAATGGACACATACTCTCACACACTAAGAAAGACATTGCGCCTAAAACAGTTAGCTTAAAGGCTAATTCGTTGAAAAAAGAGGTATTGAAAAAATTCTGACAAATCGGGATTCGAACCCGTAACATCATGTTTACACGACAGCTGCTCCACCATTTTAGTTACTGGCAAAAACAAGCACAGCTGACTGCATTTTCGCCGTAGTAGCACACAATTAACCAAAGCCACGTATCTGATACTAGTGACACCCGCGCATGCGCAGTTGTATGCACACGTGATACACACATGCGCACAAACACCTGCACGTGCACACACCAACTACCTATGTTCATCTTTCTCCCTTTGTAATTATCTCACTTTAATACAACTGTTTTTATGATAATCTACTCACCTATAGTGGTATGAAAAAATGGTTTAAATTCATCTGAACAAATTCTGTGGATGAAACAGCTTTTACCAACTCCGGAATCACCCACCATCACAACCTTAAACACCCTCTCTGGAAGGTATATTGGAGCTGGGTGTGCACTCTGAAAAATCGATGAAAATTTATAATAATGATGATGTTAATGATGATGACGATGACGATAACGATAACAATTCCGATAACAATGATGATGATAATGGTGACGATGGTGCTGACAGTGATGATGATGATGATGATGATGATGATGATGACGACGATGTTAATGACAATGATGATGGTGATGACGATGATGACGACGACGATGATGATGATGATGATGATGACGATAATGATGATAATTATGTTGATGCCGATAATGATGATGATGGTGATGGAGATGATGGTGCTGACAGTGATGTTGATGGCAGCGATGATGACGATGGTGACGATGATGATGATGGTGACGACGATGATGATGATAACGATGATATCAATGTGGATGATAATAGCTATGATTGTGCCGTCAGTGGTGTTGATGATGATGACGACAAGGACGATGATGATGATTACGATAATGATAAAGATGATGTTAATGATGATGATGATGACACTGAAGAAGAAGCAGATGAGGAGATGACAGAGGAAACTGATAAAAATTATGTTGATGATAGTAATAATTATGATGCGAGACAAAGATGGTAATGATGATGATGATGATGATATCGAATGTTATGATCATGAAGGCAGTGATGATGACAGTGGTGAAGGTGATGACGATGATGATGGTTATAACGATAACAATGATGATGATGAAGATGATGGTGACTTGCTGTTCTAATTCTGGTTTTTCTGAATGATTTTTTGAGTGGAATCATGTATCAGCTGACAACTGGATGAGGTAAAATGATGACGAATTTATCTTCAACACTTGAGAACAGAGACAGCGTAGTTATGCATGTGTGAACAGAAGTTGTAATGTACAGAACAATGAGATACTATGTGCATGTGAACTAGCTACAACACGATCAACTTTGACATCCAGTTTATACGTAGTAATAAGAAAAAAGCAGCAATTTTGATAATTTTAATGAGAAAATAAGTGAAAGATATTACACTACAAAAAATCATATGAACTTACACTAATAGAATCTTGCGAATTATACGCTGAACTTGTGTTCGACTTTTTCCTAGAAAATGCAAAAAAGATCACTAATAGTCAAGTATTGTTTATGATACAAAATATTCACATTTTATGTAATTAGTTACTAGACTAAATGCGTTTACATACATAAGCATTACAATTTTGATACATCGAGATGTAAAAGCCGTAAATTCAACTTTCAAAGCAGTTTGAACAGTTCTTACTGATTTGCTGATTGCAAAACAATGTACAACGTTTATTATTAAATCTTCAAAAAATTAACAATGCTTTCGTTTTCTTACGGCTGCAAGTAGTACAATTACAGACTTGCATTGCTTGTTTAACTCGCACCTAGATGGCAGTCAAGTACGACTGCAAGGAGTACAATTACAGACTTGCATTGCTTGTTTAACTCGCCCCTAGATGGCAGTCAAGTACGACTGCAAGTAGTACAATTACAGACTTGCATTGCTTGTTTAACTCGCCCCTAGATGGCAGTCAAGTACGACTGCAAGTAGTACAATTATAGACTAGAATTGCTTAATTAACTCGCTCCTTGATGGCAGACCAACATTGCTCAGTTACCATAGCAACGCCAACTTTAGCAATGCCCATTTTGACAGTGAGATCTTAGAAGCTACAGCAGGACAATGAACATAGCAGCCGCGTGTCACAATCACCATGGCAACCCATTGTTTCAGCTAAACTGCCGTTTGCTGCTGCCGGAAATTTTACAAAAAGTCTGTTAGCTATTTAAAGAACTTGAGAAAAATCTGCTCGTAGCCATGAAAATCGCCTCATTTGCTGAGCAAAAGAGTTAATAAATTTACCGAAAATGCACAAGACCCAAAGTGTTGACACGATTTGGGTCTTGACAAAATGTGATCATGACAAAGCTTAAGACCCCCTCTTAAGAGAGGCATTAGTTGGTATTACCTGCAAATACTCATTGTAAGAAAATTAACGAATGTTGTGTAAAAACTAAAATTTCTCAATGGCCAGCAATTTAACCAGGCACAACAATTGCACTATATAATTGCACTATTTGCAATCACCTGCTGTCATTTTCTTTATCATCATACTTCTCACTTGCAGGAAATATCCTTTCTGCTAAAGTAACAGACCACATATCTGGTTCACAAATTTAGTTCCTACCTGAAATCTAAAGTCTGTCTTAGTAGCCGCCTTTCCCGGAGAAGGCTGTCAACAGATTTCGCAGGGGTCATCTCAGGTCGGTCAATACTCAAATTATCAACCTCCCCCGCACGTTGCCTTCTTGCTAAAAGAGATTCTGGACCAGGACTGAGGATGTTTGGAGTTTCTGGATATATCTCAGAGGAACTTTTGCTCTTCATTTGAAGTACATGGACAGCGGACGGTTCGAAATTGAACACATGCGAGTTGCTGTGGTCACCAGATGGTGACGTTTTGTTGCGTGGTGATTTTAAGTTAAAACCAGTGTGGTCAGCTTCCATCTTTGAAGTATCGCCATCTAGTTGGTCATCATCCTCGTCGCTAAAAACATCAAATGTGTCTTCAGTGTTCACGCGTTTCGCACTCTCTCCAAAACGAAAACGGTATTCACGATGTTCTGCACGCTGATTTCCTTTAGCTGTGAGTGAGCCATCATCTGCAGAAGTTTGGCATTTTTCGACAGCTCTTCTCTTACCTGACAGGTTATTTTCCTCAGCTTTAGTTTGTCTTTTGTGGCAGGCCCTTGTATACTCATGTGCCTTGCATTCACAGTCATTCTCTGAACAGTCCCCGCTGCTTATAATGCTGGACTGGCAGCTCTTGTCAAAACAGCTCTCATCATGCATATCATCATCAGCATAAGCAAATGCTACGGCTGCAGTTGCCCCATTCTCATTCGAAACGGCAAAAAAATCATCCTCAATCGCTTGTTCTGGATCCAGACGGCTGTCAGCAGATGAAACGGCAAAAACACCATCCTCAATCTTTTGTTTCTGATCAAGATGGCTGCCAGCAGATGAAACGACAAAAACACCATCCTCAATCTTTTGTTTCTGATCAAGATGGCTGCCAGCAGATGAAACGACAAAAACACCATCCTCAATCTTTTGTTTCTGATCAAGATGGCTGCCAGCAGATAAAACGACAAAAACACCATCCTCAATCTTTTGTTTCTGATCAAGATGGCTGCCAGCAGATGAAACGACAAAAACACCATCCTCAATCTTTTGTTTCTGGTCAAGATGGCTGCCATCAGATGAAACGACAAAAACATCATCCTCAATCTTTTGTTTCTGATCAAGATGGCTGTCAGCAGTTGGAACGACAAAAACACCATCCTCAATCTTTTGTTTCTGATCAAGATGGCTGCCATCAGATGGAACAGTGTCTACACCTTTGTGTACACGACACTGAGGACTTTCTTTCAGATAATGAACACCAACAGCATTTCCAGTGTCGTTTGCTGACATCTCCTGATGTTCATCAGCGGGCACAACTATATCAATATCTTCACGTTGCTTATTACCTTCTTTGGAGTTATTGCCATGAGAAATGAAACACTCATCTATTGGCGTTTTCGTTGTGCCTTCATCTTTGCCGACAGACCTCTCCTCCAAGGATGTGCACTTATTTACTTGGGTTGGTGTGTCGTCATCACATGGCACACGGTTCTGTTTCGTGTCAAGATTTTCCAGAGCGCCCTTGTAACCCAGTTTTTCCTTACTTGGTTGTTCTAAAGATTCGTTATTATCACATTTTGTTTCATCAAAATACAAATTTGTTGGCTCGCGGAAGTTGTTATGTCTTGATAGACAAGCTCCATTTGCATCGTCGGTTTTGTTTAAACCATTCCCTCGATAGCGATCGTCAACTTCTCGTCTTTCACCCGGCATGTCATCCGTTACAGTGAAGACTTCTTCATCCATCATACCATCATTGTTTGACATATCAGCAGAACTTTGCTGGTGACTTGGCATGTCATCCGTTACAGTGAAGACTTCTTCATCCATCATACCATCATTGTTTGACATATCGGCAGAACTTTGCTGGTGACTTGGCATGTCATCCGTTACAGTGAAGACTTCTTCATCCGCCATACCATCATTGTTTGACATATCGACAGAACTTTGTTGGTGACTCGGTGATCCAGAATCACCATCCTTCTGAAACGATACAACCCAAGGTGGTGGCGAAGTCGCTGTCTCTACAGTATCTCTCTTGTCAAAAGGATTGAGTAACATTATCTGCGGCTGCAGGGAACCATCGTATTCAAGACTGCACATACTCAGGGCGTCACCAGGCAGAGCAAACCCCTAAAGTAGACAAAGGTTCTCTCATTGTAACTGCAATATGCATAACGACACTTATTTATTGGAAGGTGCTGCCCTCTACGAGCAGTGGGGAGAGGAAAGGACAGAAGGAGAACAATGATGGTCGCGTTTTTATTCACAGCAATGTTTTTTGTCGTTATTGTGTTATAGTTAATAACAGCGTTTAGTTATTACCAAATTTGTACCTTGAGAAATTTTAAATCTTGACGAAGAGCCAACAATGTAAGTTACATGAATTTAAATAATTTAATTAAGTTGTGAATTCAATCTCCGAAATTTGAGAAAGTACTTTTACCAATAAGTTGACTTCTTCGTAATTACTAAGCTTCTGTTTATCATTTTATTTTTTTCTTACTTGTTAATGTTCTCTTTATTATTCTCTTTAGAATATACGACTTTGGAACATGAATGAAATAGTGAAGGCTTTCTGTACATAACACTCATAGTAGCCATTATACAGTGCTAGTATACTACAGCCACTACTACAATGACAAACTGAAAATTGCTAACTTAAAGTTTAGCTTGTATAGTAGCCATTATAAAGGAGCTTAAATAAGGTGATAATAAGGAGTTTAAAGGCCTAGGTAGTCCTAACAGACCTAGGTAGTCCTAACAGGCCTAGGTAGTCCTAACAGACCTAGGTAGTCCTAACAGACCTAGGTAGTCCTAACAGACCTAGGTAGTCCTAACAGGCCTATGTAGTCCTAACAGACCTAGGTAGTCCTAACAGGCCTAGGTAGTCCTAACAGACCTAGGTAGTCCTAACAGACCTAGGTAGTCCTAACAGGCCTAGGTAGTCCTAACAGACCTAGGTAGTCCTAACAGACCTAGGTAGTCCTAACAGGCCTATGTAGTCCTAACAGACCTAGGTAGTCCTAACAGGCCTAGGTAGTCCTAACAGACCTAGGTAGTCCTAACAGACCTAGGTAGTCCTAACAGGCCTAGGTACTCCTAACAGGCCTAGGTAGTCCTAACAGACCTAGGTAGTCCTAACAGGCCTAGGTAGTCCTAACAGGCCTAGGTAGTCCTAACAGACCTAGGTAGTCCTAACAGGCCTATGTAGTCCTAACAGGCCTATGTAGTCCTAACAGGCCTAGGTAGTCCTAACCGACCTAGGTAGTCCTAACAGGCCTAGGTAGTCCTAACAGACCCAGGTAGTCCTAACAGGCCTAGGTAGTCCTAACAGGCCTAGGTAGTCCTAACAGGCCTAGGTAGTCCTAACAGACCTAGGTAGTCCTAACAGGCCTAGGTAGTCCTAACAGGCCTAGGTAGTCCTAACAGACCTAGGTAGTCCTAACAGACCTAGGTAGTCCTAACAGACATCGAAGTTTTTAAAGCAATTTTATGGTTACACAAAGAATTCATAGTAATTATCAAACAAAAGAGACTTATGAATTAAATAACTTACGTTTTTTGTTGAATTTCAAAAGCGTGCATTGCCCCAAAGATCGCCATGTTTCACGTGTTTGACGTGAGTGAGCGAGAATGACGCACGAGGTACAGAAAGCGTCTCTGGTTACCGGTGTTCGTTTACCGATCTTTGGTGACCTCGTGACTGTATTCATTACGTCATTCGTCTCGCGCAACGAAAATGGCGGTTCTTCAAATTTAATATCGATAACAACGAAGTGACGAAAAATCAAATTAAGTTTTACAGTAAGTTTGTAATAAAATAAATTGAATATGGGTGCGAAATTGGGGGTAAATCAAACAATGAAGTTAATGCCATTAGGGTAAAATGGAACACTGCTTATAGAAAATATTCGGTTTTAGACAAAATGAAAGCGTCAAATTGTTAATGTATTTTTGTGGCACAATGCCTGCGAATTATTTATTAGATAGTCGAAAATTAAACTTTGTGAGAAAAATTGTAAACTCTTGCACATTGAGAATTCCAAAGCTATGCTACTATGTAAATAACAGTGGAGTAAATTTAAGATTTAAATATGGTTGTACTGTAGATCTAAACGAAAATGTAAAATTAAAGGTTAAGAACTCATTTAAAGATTATGTTTTAAGATATCTATTATAGCTCCTTACAACACTGTATAATGTAATATAATTACAAGGGAACTACAATGTGTGGTTATTATAAAGTTGAATGTCTGTAGATATGTTACTTTACTAACATCGCATTACCTGTTTTACTAACATCTTTATCTTTGTAAACTGTATATTTTATACGAAATAAACTCATAATAAACTCATAATAATAATAATTAATAATATGAGTAGGATTTTAAGTTGTAAAAGTTTATAGTGAGGGTTTAGTTTGACTTTAAGCATCTGTGGAGCAGGTAGAGTAAAGAAACACACCTGCTCTCCATCGTCAGTGAAATAATCAGACATGACGGATCCTCTTTTCTGGAAAGCTCTATCCATCCTCCTGCTTCTGGTTTCGAAATCCAGTTCGCTGCTCAAGTTAGAGTTTTCCTCGGATACACAAGAGGTGCTACGACTCTGCAAGAATACATTATCGACAGTGAATCATTTATAGGAAAACTACAATTTTTTAAAAAAGTTGGTGTTTTATTTTCAATTTGTAATAATTTGCCCAAAACACGTACAAAACACGTACAAAACACGTACAAAACACGTACAAAACACGTACAAAACACGTACAAAACACGTACAAAACACGTACAAAACACGTACAAAACACGTACAAAACACGTACAAAACACGTACAAAACACGTACAAAACACGTACAAAACACGTACAAAACACGTACAAAACACGTACAAAACACGTACAAAACACGTACAAAACACGTACAAAACACGTGTCTTCTAGTAACTGGTGAGGCTGACGCTGGACAATTAAGAAAAAAGCTCAGTAAGCCTTTTCACAACTTCCTTGTGCGCACGCGCAGTTTTTTTTCTAGGTGAAAGGTTAAGTGTGCCGCAGCAATGCGTCTTCACTACAACCGTCACCCATCATGTCGATAAAGCAAAGTCGTCTGCCACGTCAGTTCAGTAGCTTTAATTGTTTTACGTGGACTTTACTATGTGTTTGTCTGTGCGTAGAGTGATTTACTAGCAGGATCTTAATTAGGAACAAGAAAAAATTAACCAGGTAAGGTTCTAGTTAGCTGTTAAAACTGTTACTATTCCAGTAGCTTGGGCTGCAAGGCGTTGCCAAGTGTAAACAAATGTGTTGTCTGGTACACTTATTCTTTGTTCACGATCATCGTCAAGCGCTTTGACTGTGAAAAAGCTTATTGAGTAACACAACTAGCATTATGCAAAGATCCTCTAAATGACTGTTTACATTGGATTCAAAAGGCCCCTAGGCTGCAGCCTATACTAACCTATGGGGTAATCCAGCCCTGTGAATAAGACCAAGCAACTACGACATAAATTAACAAACACGACGGTCATCTAATATTGCCGAATTGTAACTGTGGATTTCGATTTGAGTCTGTTGAACACTTTTTGTAGCACTGCCCATTGTATCAACAAACTAGGGTTGTTATGTTTGATAAATTAAATGAAATACTTCTGCCCGAAAACCTTAATATAGCTGTCTTAGGAACTAATGATCTGTTGAAGTTGTTATTGTTCGGAAAAGATGAATTTAACTATGTTGCTAACTGTAAAATATTCCAATGCATACATGACTTTATATTATGTACTAAACGCTTCCAGTAGTTTTTATCTCATATGAAATGCATCAGTCTTAAATAATCGTACATTAATACTTTCTAACCGTCATTTTCTACTAATGTCTAATGTATTATTGTAGTAAAACCTGTCAGCTTGTGTAGTTATAGTCAATTCTTACTGTAAATGTTACTAATGTCTAATGTAATCTTGTAGTAAAACTTGTCAGCTTGTGTAGTTATAGTCAATTCTTACTGTAAATGTTTTTGTAAATAGTGTATAAAGTCTGTTGTGGTGAGGATCCTAAATCATGTTGTTCAAACTGTCTGATCCAATCCTGTAATAAATTATGTTTAAACTGAGAGAGAGAGAGAGAGAGAGAGAGAGAGAGAGAGAGAGAGAGAGAGAGAGAGAGAGAGAGAGAGAGAGAGAGAGAGAGAGAGAGAGAGAGAGAGAGAGAGAGAGAGAGAGAGAGAGAGAGAGAGAGAGAGAGCGAGAGAGAGAGAGAGAGAGAGAGAAAAGTGTGTAGTGTGTAGTGTGTAGACTGTTGTGATGAGGATCCTAAATCATGTTGTACAAACTGTCTGATCCAATCCTATAATGAATTATATTTAAACTAACAAAGACGACAAAACGAGATTACAAGAAGATAATGGTGTTAACAACGTGGACAGTGACAGTGAGTGAAAATAGGGATACCAGCATTTCCGCCTCCAGTTCGTCTCTGTCATCACAAAGTTTTTGGTTCAAATTTCTCAGCATTTCAAGTTGCTGTAGTAACTTTGCTCTGTCCATGGTGATGGCTTCTGACACTTTCAAACAAGAGCTGAAACATAATTAAAATTTGCAGTTAATCAATTAAAGTATAATTAAATCAGAACATAGCTTGCCTGCCTCTATCGTAGATTTAGATGTGGATTTAGAACATAGCTTGCCTGCCTCTATCGTAGATTTATATGTGGATTTAGAACATAGCTTGCATGCTTGTATCATAGATTTATATGTGGATTCAGAACATAGCTTGCATGCCTCTATCGTAGATTTGTATGTGGATTCAGAACATAGCTTGCATGCTTGTATCAAAGATTTTTATGTGGATTCAGAACATAGCTTGCATGCCTCTATCGTAGGTTTATATGTGGATTCAGAACATAGCTTGCATGCCTCTATCGTAGATTTATATGTGGATTCAGAACATAGCTTTCGTGCCCCTATCGTAGATTTATATGAAGAGCAAAAGTTCCTCTGAGATATATCCAGAAACTCTAAACATCCTCACTCCTGGTCCAGAATCTCTTTTGGCAAGAAGGCAACGTGCGGGGGAGGTTGATAATTTGAGTATTGACCGACCTGAGATGACCCCTGCGAAATCTGTTGACAGCCTTCTCCGGGAAAGGCGGCTACTAAGACAGACTTTAGATTTCAGGTAGGAACTAAATTTGTGAACCAGATATGTGGTCTGTTACTTTAGCAGAAAGGATATTTCCTGCAAGTGAGAAGTATGATGATAAAGAAAATGACAGCAGGTGATTGCAAATAGTGCAATTATAGTGCAATTGTTGTGCCTGGTTAAATTGCTGGCCATTGAGAAATTTTAGTTTTTACACAACATTCGTTAATTTTCTTACAATGAGTACTTGCAGGTAATACCAACTAATGCCTCTCTTAAGAGGGGGTCTTAAGCTTTGTCATGATCACATTTTGTCAAGACCCAAATCGTGTCAACACTTTGGGTCTTGTGCATTTTCGGTAAATTTATTAACTCTTTTGCTCAGCAAATGAGGCGATTTTCATGGCTACGAGCAGATTTTTCTCAAGTTCTTTAAATAGCTAACAGACTTTTTGTAAAATTTCCGGCAGCAGCAAACGGCAGTTTAGCTGAAACAATGGGTTGCCATGGTGATTGTGACACGCAGCTGCTATGTTCATTGTCCTGCTGTAGCTTCTAAGATCTCACTGTCAAAATGGGCATTGCTAAAGTTGGCGTTGCTATGGTAACTGAGCAATGTTGGTCTGCCATCAAGGAGCGAGTTAATTAAGCAATTCTAGTCTATAATTGTACTACTTGCAGTCGTACTTGACTGCCATCTAGGGGCGAGTTAAACAAGCAATGCAAGTCTGTAATTGTACTACTTGCAGTCGTACTTGACTGCCATCTAGGGGCGAGTTAAACAAGCAATGCAAGTCTGTAATTGTACTACTTGCAGTCGTACTTGACTGCCATCTAGGTGCGAGTTAAACAAGCAATGCAAGTCTGTAATTGTACTACTTGCAGCCGTAAGAAAACGAAAGCATTGTTAATTTTTTGAAGATTTAATAATAAACGTTGTACATTGTTTTGCAATCAGCAAATCAGTAAGAACTGTTCAAACTGCTTTGAAAGTTGAATTTACGGCTTTTACATCTCGAAGTATCAAAATTGTAATGCTTATGTATGTAAACGCATTTAGTCTAGTAACTAATTACATAAAATGTGAATATTTTGTATCATAAACAATACTTGACTATTAGTGATCTTTTTTGCATTTTCTAGGAAAAAGTCGAACACAAGTTCAGCGTATAATTCGCAAGATTCTATTAGTGTAAGTTCATATGATTTTTTGTAGTGTAATATCTTTCACTTATTTTCTCATTAAAATTATCAAAATTGTTGCTTTTTTCTTATTACTACGTATAAACTGGATGTCAAAGTTGATCGTGTTGTAGCTAGTTCACATGCACATAGTATCTCATTGTTCTGTACATTACAACTTCTGTTCACACATGCATAACTACGCTGTCTCTGTTCTCAAGTGTTGAAGATAAATTCGTCATCATTTTACCTCATCCAGTTGTCAGCTGATACATGATTCCACTCAAAAAATCATTCAGAAAAACCAGAATTAGAACAGCAAGTCACCATCATCTTCATCATCATCATTGTTATCGTTATAACCATCATCATCGTCATCACCTTCACCACTGTCATC